>JAKTQL010002463.1:0-23523 GCA_030558815.1 Blastobotrys malaysiensis
AACACTTAGCCAGACTTGGATCCTTCTCAAGCGACTTTTCATCAAGTCGAGACGAGACCTCCTTGCATATTATGTGCGGTTTGCCATGTATATGGGACTAGCAGTGCTTATGGGCACAGTCTGGCTGCGATTGGGGTCCGAGCAGAAGAATATCCAACCTTTCATCAACGCCATCTTCTTTTCTGGTGCGTTCATGTCCTTCATGGCTGTCGCGTATATCCCGTCATATCTCGAGGACTTTCATGCGTACAAGAAGGAGCATGAAAATGGCCTCTATGGCCCAACTGCTTTCATGTTGTCGAATTTCCTCATCGGCGTGCCATTCCTGTTTGCCCTGACAATTCTCTTTTCTGTTTTCACCTACTTCATGGTCAACTTCCGGCACTCTGGCACGGGGTTCTTCCGCTATGTTATGTGGCTCTTCCTCGATCTCATCGCTGCTGAGTCGCTTGTCGTGCTTGTGTCTTCCTTGGCGCCCATATTTGTGGTCGCTTTGGCACTCATCGCCTTTGCCAATGGCCTGTGGATGTCTGTCGGAGGCTTTTTGGTTTCGGCTGATATCTTAAATGTCTTTTGGTATTACACATTCTACTGGATAAACTACCAGCGCTATGTTTTCCAGGGCATGATGTTCAATGAATTTGAAACTCGTGTTTTCGACTGCGACAGCAATTGCCACTGCATGTACTCTTCGCCTCTTGAAGACAGCTGCCAAATCGCTGGAGATGCAGTACTCACAAGTATGGGGTATGGAAACAACCGTACTGGCGAATGGGTTGGCTTGATCATTGTCATCATCTTCGTCTATCGTCTTGGAGCATGGGCCGCCCTGGAGATCAAAAGCCGTTTCCGATGAGCCTTCTCCCCGGACTATTAAAATTCAAAAAGATAAAAATATAATAAGCTAATATATCAATTGTACATTATCTCCTGCTATATGATTAAGTCCTGCCATTATTACTTCATAGCAATGTCGTCACAGTCTTTTATCTGTATGGCTGAATCAAAGGCCTCCATCTTCCCCCACCACACGGAGTTTTCTCCATCTGGAATATTGCGTAGGTATCGTAAATGAAAATAATGGCCGTCTGCCCAATCGACACTTGTATACCATACCCATTACTGGTTTCAGACCTCGTACTATTTCTTCTAACCAGATTCCGGTTCAAGTAGTTTCAATTCTGCAAAGTTTCGTCACATATTGCAAGTAGGATACCAAGGGGACAAGCATCAAAGGACTGTCATTGCAGGTCCATGGACTTTAGATCTTGGATCAAAACGTATATTATTGCATAACTCCATTGCCAGTAGATAAATACTTGAAAACATTTACAGATACAATGGTTCGTACATGGTCCCGTCGAACCGAATCAATCTATAGTGTAGCGCCCCAACCTACCCTAAAGCAACTGCAGAGGCTAATATAACTTTGCGTATCCACGGATAAACAGTGATAAAAATTTGCAAAACATTTAGTTCGGAGCATTCGAGATCCTTCCAAAGCCCCATCAGGCCTGTGTCACCATCTAATTCCAGTACCAGGCCCCGGCACAGGTGGTTCAACTCTTTCGAGACTAACCTGAACCAACATCAGTCCTTAATTCCAAATACTCATCTCGTGAGTTTCGGCTGAGGCTTATATATCAACTCAACCGTCTATCCTGTAGTCTACAAATCGACTACTGAAATTCTAACGAGCTGGCAGGGATAGACATAGATCCCCTGGTACACTAAAATTACCAGGTAACTGGGAGCCATTATATACCATATACCGTATTAAAATAAAATAATCAAATTTTTAGTCCTCCTCATCGAGGTCATCGTCATCCTCTTCCTCTTCTTCGCTTCCACTGTAGTCATCCTCTTCTTCCTCTTCCTCCGAGTAAACTTCACTCTCATCACTTGGGTTGTCGTCACTGGGGTTGAACTCAGACTCCTCACTTGGTGCCTCCTGGTCGCTCTCATCGCCATCCTCCATACTCAAGAAGCTCCAACCGCCCTTGGCACAGAATCCCTGTGGATCGGATAGAATGCTCTTCATAATGGGGCCCCAGTTCAAGTTGAGTGGGCCCTCGTGGTAGGGAATATCCATCTCATTAAGCCAGTCCTTGACGGCATCGAGCTGGTCCATTGGGATCGAGTTGATGTGCTTTACAGGCTGTCGGTAGTCTTTGAAGATGATGACCATGTCAAACTGTCGCAGACCAAACGAGACTCGTTCGAGGTGCACCAGCTCAATCTCGCTCAGCGTAACCACCATGAATGGTGGATCAATGAGCTGTACCAAGCAGTCGGTGGTTGGCTGACAGAGCACGTTGGACCGGTGGGGCACACCATCGAACCCGAGCTCTCGGAACGGCACGTCCACGTCGAACCGGTTGGACGCCTCCGAGATCTTTTCGGCAAAGCCCTTGAACTCACGGTTGAGGGCCCGTCGTCGCTGGCGCTCTTCCTGTTCCGCCTCGTACTCGTCCTCGTCGCCGTATCGGTATCGTCGTCGCTTGTTGCCCGTCTCGTCGAACGCCATATCGGTGGCCTCTCGGTAGAACTGGACGTCATAAGTCTTACGCTTGCCAATGATGATGGGGGACTTGAGGTGGAAGTGGATAAGCACGATGAGCTCCTTATCCGAAGGCTGGAAGAAGAAGTGTTTGACATTGTTGAACAGAATGTCAATACGCTGGCCGCTGCTGGAGGCGGGACCCACGCCAGTGTGGTATCGCACACCATTCTGGTGGATCTCGAGGCTACCGGCGACTCGCTTGCCCTCGGGGCCTGGTCGCACAAACACGGAATCGAGCCGCAGCGGTCGTCGCTGACGCATCTCCACCAGCTTGTCCTGTTCGACCACGTCTTCAAACTCCTTGCGCTGGGCCTCCCGTTTGACAGCCTCCTTCTTGAGCTCGGTGATCTTCTTGAACACCTCGGCCATCCGCTCGCCGTCCCGGGACCGCAGCGAAATGGACCTAATGAACTGGGCACCAGGGTCTTCAAACGGAATCTCGTCCTTCTTGGCCACCGCGCCGGCCTGACCGGGGGAGAAGAAGTTGAGTCGGAGGTAGACGTAGTCTCCTTCGTCCGTCTTGGACCCGTTCTTGTACGTGCTAATGTGGAACGGCACTGGACGGCCATTGATGGGGATGAGAATGGTCTGAGCCCGGGGGTCCACGGCGATTCGCAGGTCCTTGATGCCGCCACCGGTGGGGATCTGGGTGTCCCGCTTGTAAGACTCGAACCGTTTCCACACAACCTTGCTCTCATTGTCCTGGTTGGCGTCCTCGCCGCTGTACTTTTCGGTGACGGACTTTTGCAGCCGCTCGTGAAGGTCCTTTTGGTGCAACTGGCGCCGCTTGTCGGCGTCCACCTCGTCATTAGCGCGGTTCTCGCCCCGGAGACGGGTATTCAGGATTGCCGACTTGGCCTGGCCGCCCCGGGTTTTGGCGGCAATGGGCTCGGAGGAGCGCCCGTTGGCCTTGGGCTTGGCCTTTGAAACGCTCTCCTTGTCGTCCTTAAAGTAAAAGCTAACGCTGGAGGCGCCCTTCTTGGAGTCGGTGAACACAATGGCGCTCTCGGTGGTGACCCGGACCGTGTCAGCGACGACCAAGCTATACTTGTTGCCGTCCTCCTTGAGGTCCTGGAGCCCCACCACCAGGTTGAGCGTCATGCCGTCTTGGAGCGTCTTGTCGTTCTTGACCGACAGAACCGCGTTGCTGTCCCGGAACTCAATGCCCATGCCCCACCCAACGTTCTTGAGCATGTTGCCCTCGAGCTCGGGGCGCTTGTCCTTGACATAGTCCACTGCCGCCGCGTACACCTGCTTACACGTCACGCCGGCCTTGATCGTATCGAGCACCTTGGCCTGGAGGGTCAGCAAAAAGTTGTAATTCTCCTCCTGGGCCTTGGTCGGATCGATCAAAAAAGTACGCGACACGTTGGAACAGTACGACTTGTACCGCAACCCCAGAGAACACACGATAACCCCGGGCTGCAGCTTGTTCTTATCGGCAAACGCAGAGGGTCGCAGGTCGTAATTGCCTCCAGATTGGATAATCGGCGAGTAGCACCAGTCCAGCTGGCTCGGGTCGAATTCACGCCCCAGCTTCATGCCGTTAAAGTACTTTTCGTCGTCAATCTTGTTCTCCACCTGCTCTGCAAACTTGTCGTGGGTCACAGCCCGCTCGCTGTCAATGTACCCCGACATTTGGTCTACGAAATACGTGTTCATGAGCCGGTCCGTCGCCTTGGCGGCAGTTCGGATCGTCCTCAGCTCCTCTTCGTCTTTGCGCTCCATCGCCGCCGAGATCCCCGCGGCAACGTCCACGAGCTCCAGCTCCGCCTTGGCGCCATTGAAGACAGCGTCCCACTCTGTAACAAACGCGCCCTGCTGCACGTCCTTGGGGAGATGCCCCACCGTCTTGCCACTGGCCTTGATCTCGCCAATAAACTGCTCAAACAGCTTGCGGTTGTGGTCCGCGTCCTTGGTGCGCGCCAGCACCGTCACCCCTGGGCTCTGCGCAATGCCAGACAGGTACTTGGCCTTTGCCGCGCTCGTCACGAACACCGCCTTGTCCGCCGTCACCAGCAGCGCCGTCGACGGGAACTCGTACCCCAGCAGCCACGAGTGCAGCACAATGCTCTTCGCGTATATGTTCTCCTCATTCGTCTTGCCGGTGATCACCAGAATCGACTTGGCGCCACCATACCCAGCCTCCTGCGCCTTCAGTCCGGCCTGGAGCACCGCCACGCGACGCTCAAAGTTGGCCCTATCCACGTTTACCTCTGCCATTGCTTGCAATCGCTCAACCTTGTCGCGTTTTTCATTAATCCACCTTTTGGTGATCCTGCGCGCGCAGCGCTCCCAACGCGTACCCCGACTTTGCGACTTTGCGACATTGGGATGATTGTCGCGGTTACCTGGGGGCCAGCCCCCAGACCCCCGTGGCTCCGCTGCGCGGAGGGGGAGGGCATGTCGTAGCGCTTGTGGAGCGGGATGTTGTCAAAGTTTGGGTCAATTGGCGCAGATATTTGGGTCCCAATGGTACTACTAGTTGTACTCGACATGGGCCATAACCGGGGTTCATGACAATTAGCCATGGAGACGCAATTGCAGGGGGATAAGGTGGGGCATAGGCATCAAGACCGGGGGATTCACGAGTACGATACTTGACCGGCTATTCACTCAGACTACACATGGTATTGTTCTTACAAGATTATGACATGTTCTTACAGGTACAAGATTGTGATAATTGTTCGTACAAGATTATAATGTTCCATAGATTATAATGTTCTTACAAGATTACAATGTTCTTCACGGTTATGATTCCTATACAAGCGACACGATTACACTGCCACAGGTATTACGGTAGACCCATGTTCCCAGGCGTAATCTATGACCAGTTGTAGGCATAGACAGATTTCTTACCGCTAATGATTATACTACGGGATAATGTTAATGTAGACGTATAAGCATTCACAAGTACCCTATGTACTATACAGGCCTCTACATTGTAAATATCCAGCTTTGAGTCTCCGCTTAGCAGTGCGGCAATGCGGCTGAAGATGGGGTGGTGTTGCGCGCGCGTTGGGAGCGACGGCCAGGGGGAGCGAGGCTACGGTGCCGCAATTTGGCCTTAAAATTACAATCCACACACGTAGCAGGGACGATAAAGCAAAGATGGGCGACGAGTACGACTATTTGTTCAAGGGTGAGTGAGCGGCGAGCATGTGTATCATAGGCTAACCTGGCAGTTGTGTTGATTGGGGACAGCGGGGTTGGCAAGTCGAACATACTGGGTCGATTTACGCGAAACGAGTTCAACCTGGACTCCAAGAGCACGATTGGGGTTGAGTTTGCGACGCGGGCGGTCAAGGTGGACGGCAAGACGATCAAGGCGCAGATTTGGGACACGGCGGGCCAGGAGCGGTACCGGGCGATTACGAGTGCATACTACCGGGGAGCGGTCGGCGCTCTGCTCATGTACGACATTGCAAAGCAGGAGAGCTACGAGAACGTGGCACGGTGGTTGAACGAGCTGCGCACCCATGCGGACTCGCAGATTGTCATTATGCTTGTGGGCAATAAGAGTGATTTGAAGCACTTGCGGGCCATTCCGACCGAGGAGGCCAAGAACTTTGCGGCGGAGAACAAGCTGCTGTTTATTGAAACGTCGGCGCTCGATGCGACCAACGTTGAGCTCGCCTTCCAGAACATTTTGACCGAGATTTACCGACTCTATGCTGACCAGACTCTGCAGGCAGACTTTGCACAGGCCCGGCCGGCCCAGGGCCAGACGATCCAGTTCACCCAGACCGCCGACGAGGAGAACAAGGCCAAGTCCGGGTGTTGTTAATTATATGCTATACAGTAATGATTATGAGGTACATTTGCCATTGACTATGGTGGGCTGGTGTAGACTAGCTGAGATGTGATAATGGTAACCATTAACTACCAATAATGCCCTTGGTATATAACCATTACCAATAATGCTCTTGGTATATAACCATTACCAATAATGCCCTTGGTATATAACCATAAACTACCAGTAATGCCCTTGGTATATAATCATTAAACTACAATTTATATCATTGCTTGGGTGGTTTAGGAAATAAGAGTTGTTGACTACTATAGTCGTAGTCTAATAGTCGTAGTCTAATAGTCGTAGTCTAATAGTCGTAGTCTAATAGTCGTAGTCTAATAGTCGTAGTCTAATAGTCGTAGTCTAATAGTCGTAGTCTAAGTCGTAGTCTAATAGTCGTAGTCTAAGTCGTAGCCTAATAGTTGTAGCCCAATAGTCACAACCTAAGAGTTTTAAAAACCTTATTGAATACTACTCGTCGCACCAGATGGTACTCATGTAAAGACTGTTATCAATGCAGGAATATACTAGATTGTAGTATTTTGGCCCGTGTTTAGTTAATTTAAAGGGCGAGCCCCGTGAACCATAGACGTCTTAACCAACTAGTTCCAACTATAACCCCAAAAGATGTATCAATATTGTAGTTTAAAGATCCTGAGCCGTAATTATCAATTGTCGTTGACTCGTATAGACCAAGGGGCAAGCCCCTTTGAACCCCCATTGTTCTAAACAGGAGCTCGAGGACCTGCGGAAGACACTTGGGATCCAATTACCCTGGGCTACGCGGAAAACATACTCAAGGGGGTTTGGGGGCTTGCCCCCAACTACGGGAGCTCGAGGGCTGGCCCTCGAAGACACTACGGGAGCAATTAACCTGGCCTATAAATCAATCATCGCCTGTTGATAAACTGCCGGTCAAACTGATAGCACTACAATGTGTATTACTCGTATAAATAAGATAAATTACTCGTCGACTGGGGCCTTAAAGTCGGCGTCGTCATCCTCGTCCTCCTCATCAGCGCCCTCCGCCTTGAGCTTTTCAGCCGCAGCCTTGTAATCGATCACCTTTCGACGCGTTCGCGCGCCGTGGATGATATTGGACGTGTCGATTTCCTCGAGCGAGTCCTCGTCCTCGTCCTCCTCCAGGTTCACCGTATCGTCGCCCTTGTCGTCGTCATCCTCCTCCTCTTCCTCTTCCTCCTCCTCAGGCTCAGAATCGTACTTTCGTCGAATCTTCTCCTTGCCCTTGCCCTTCTTCTTCTTTGGCTCCTCAGCCTTGTCGGCTCCCGTCTCGACCTCAGGCTTCTCAGCCTCAGCCTCGACCGTCTCCGCCTCGTCGATCTTGGTCTTCTTCACCTCCGGCTGCTCCTCGGCCTCCACCTTGCGCTTCAATTCGTTATCCTCAGTCATTAGTGTGTAAAGACGCGATCGGTTATCGGCTTGGGAGTGGAATTTTTCAACCACCCCTAATAACCAATAGCAATGGTGGTACGTATCCCCGGGTAGCAACCCAGCACTAACTTTGTAGGTTCCGAAAAAGGCCAAGATGGCCGACCTCATCAACTACCGCCTGCGAGTCATCACGCTCGACGGGCGCCAGCTCGCGGGCCAGATGCTCGCCTTTGACAAGCACATGAACCTCGTCCTCGCCGACGCCCACGAGTCGCGCCTCACCAAAAAGACGGCCAAGTCGCCCAACCCCCAGGAGGAGCGCCGGGCGCTTGGGCTCGTCATCCTCCGCGGCGAGACCATTGTCAGCGTCACCGTCGAGGGTCCCCCTCCGGCTGAGGCCTCCTCCCGGCTCAACCAAAAACAGGGCCTCGCCTCGTCCAACGCCGGCGTCTCCAAGCCCATTAGCAGAGCGAACAACCTCTCGGGACCCGTGCGCCAGTTCAATGCCCCGCCGCCCGGGTTTGGTGGGCCCCCGCCTGGCTTTGGACCGCCTCCAGGGTTTTAATCTATTTATTCTGTTCTAGCGTCTAACATTTGGAGCAACTGACACTGGGGGACCAGTCCCCCAGACCCCCGGCTACGGGAGCTCGAGGGCTGGCCCTCGAATACACTTGGTGGAGCAATTGACACTGGGGGACCAGTCCCCCAGACCCCCTGTAGCAGGGGCTCCGCCCCTAGAACCCCCCACTACGGGTGCAATTGACCTGGGGGACCAGTCCCCCAGACCCCCAGAGGCTCCGCTACGCGGAGATATCGCTGAATAATGGGGGTCTGGGGGCGGAGCCCCCGCTACGGGAGCTCGAGGGCTGGCCCTCGAAGACACTAGGGGATCAATTGCCCCGGGACGTAGAGCGAAACGTGGTAATGTTAGTAGCTATTCACGGGTGGCGCCGTTAGTTTTGAGCCACGCCTTAAAGTTGGCGGACTGGATGACTTCGTGGTAAAACTCCTGCTTGCTGACGGCGCCGCCAGAGGAGAAGCGGATGCCCATGTTTTGTGGCGAGAGGAGGGACGCCTTGGAGGACATTTTCTGCAGGGTGTGCCAAATGCTGAACCCGTTCTCGTTGAGCGGGGAGTCGGGCGCCGAGCGTTCAATGGTGTTGGCCGAGGGCTTGATCGGGGTGTCCCACTCGTCGTCGTTGGCCAGGTCGTTGACGAATTCGAGCTGGTTGAACACGAGCCCCGAGGCAGTGGTGTTGGTAGTGGCGGTCGACGTGCTCTCCGTGTCGTTAAAGGTCGGGGAGGAATTGGCAGTGGGCGGGGTCAGCAGCAGCGACTCGTCCTCCTCGGCGGCGGTCGACGGGACAAGGTACATGGAGAGCGGCGCGATGAGCTTGGAGGTGAGCGTAGCAAAGTGGAACTTGATCGTGTAGTCAATGTCCTCACTCCGGTACGGTGAGTTTATATTAGCGACCATGGTGGACAGGTTGGAGATGAACTTGGAGTCCGGCACCAAGTAGCGCGACTGGGTGATCTGCTTGTTGGTGGCCTTGATGTCCTGGCGCAGGCGGTCGAACTCGGCCTTCATCTCGTCCTGCTCCTCGGACCGGAGCAGTTTTGACCAGGACGCCTTCATCTTGAGCAGCCCGCCCGCGGGCTCATTGAGGTGCTTTTCGACGCGCTGGCAATCGCAGTCCGCCACCGGGGCCGGCGGGGTCTCTTTTTTGAGCTTCTTGGCCAGCTTGGGGTTCATGAGGAACACATAGGCGTCCATGTTGGAGCGGATGAGCAGCGGGTTCGTCACGCCGGTGATACCCATGGACTCAAACGCCTCGGGACACGAGTGGATCGTCACGTATTCGCGGATGCGGTTGGCGTACGGCACGGGGCGGATGAGCTCAATCAGGTTGGCAATGAGCATGGAGCACAGCTTCGGGGTCGGCGAGTACACAATGAGCGGGCGGCCCAGCAGCACTAGCTCGAATAATAAATAAAGCTCCGACAGGTCAGAGAAGTACTGGATCAGCGTGTTCCACGAGCCGACCGACTCGGACGACGAGATCTCCTTCTTGTCCAGCGCCTCCTCGGAGAGCGGCTTGGAGGACCCCGAGTCCGCGTTGGCGTACCCCACCAGCGGAGTGTGCTCGTTCGACGGGATGACCACGTTGAAGATGGTGCCCAAAAAGCCAATCTCGAGCGTCGTATTGGGCTCCGGGTTGGGCCACGAGGCAATGTTGTAAATGGCATTGTCAATGCAAGGAATCTTCTGCTCGATAGGGCAATCGAGGAAATTGTCATGCTTGAGCACCCGGTAGAGGCACTTTTCAAACAACCGCGGGAAATTGTGCGACGAGAGAATCACCAGCGATTCCTGGCGGTACCCGCGGCTGATGGAAAGGGACTTTTGTTGCGAGAAGAGCGCATACCCGAACATTTCGCGGTTGCCATGGGTGTATGAATTGAACCGGAATGTGTGGAACTCGGCGTTCTCAATGACCTGGTCGGTCGGGGTGCGTTTACTGTCTACGCACTTTGAGCAGCACGTCACGTAGCTGGCATTTGGGGTAGGGGCGGTCTCTGCCTGGTGGGACCGCTCGGGGAGCGAGGAGAAGCATATGTGTCGAAAGTCGTCCTCACTGAACTTGATTGACGGGCGGATGATCTTGAGATCGGGTCCAATATCCACGTCGAATTGGATCACCAAAAAGCACTCGATCCACCGCGCCGCTTGCGCGGTGACATTGGTGGGGAGATCCAGGTCCTGCATGAGAATCTCGTGGATGCGGTAGCTCGACGTGAAGCTCGAGGGCAGCTTGTGGCCGCGGTGGTGCTCCGGCTTTGGTCTCGGGCTGTGGGCGCTCTTGGGGGACCCTCTGAGCGAACGCGGCGAGCACGGAAGGTCGCTGGAGCTGCTCCGGGAGCTGTTGCGCGAAGTATCGCTACGGGTGCTCTTACGGGAACTGCCGCTGGCGGAGCGGAGCGACCGGGGGTTCATTTTACAGATTAAACTCTATAGCACGGGGGGAATTGATCAAACTAATATATTCAACTCCGATATCACGAGGGTTCGCATAACGGCTGGCAGGGGTCCCATTTGACGGTAATTGCCCAGGGATTACAAGGGTGCTACCACCGCCTGTAAAGTGTATTGCCTAATTATTGCCCAATTATTAATGCCCACCCCTGAATTAAGGAGCTTGATCAATTGAGGTTACATGGTACAGTACAGTTCAGGGGCCGTTGGCGCCCACCGGGGGACTGCATTGCATGCACCCGGCCCAAGGATCCCTCCAAGAAGCTTCCTGGCCCGTAACCCCCTGCCCCCCAGCCCCTAGCCCCTCTGGCCAGCACGAGCCACCGGCATTGACGGCGACAATGTCTGGCAGTTGCACATGTCCAGGTGGCGGTCTGAAAAGTACGGTGGGGACTCCCGTTGTGCGCGCAGCCGCCGGTCCGTGCGTGATAGGCACCGCACAGTGCCGCATTGGGCGAGATTGGGCTGCATTAGTGGCACCCGCTCATCACGCCCAAACCCATCCCCGGCCCGGCCTGGCCTGGCAACCCTCTCTCCATGGGGGTTACTCTGGGTGCTAATAGCACCACTATATATTTTTTGCGCCACGGCTGCTCTCACGGGGGAGGGGGCTTGGCTCACCCGCCGCAAGGCTCGCTAAACACTTGACGAGCTGCTCCATGGCCCGGAGCGGGCCCCGTATTTTATTTTTGCCTGCTCAATCTAAGTCAAGGTCTCTCCCGTGTCTCTCACCGCTCCATGGCCCGCCGTTAGAAACCCATTCGCCGTGCCGGGATATACGCCGGGGGTAGCCTGCAATATACGCAGATTAAATAGCACCAACCGGCGCATCACCACCATGGCAAAGCCTCCGCTAGTGTACCATCAAACGGAGCAGCGCGGGTGTACGTGCATATCACCGTACACCCCCTAAACCGCGGGCCACACGCCACGCAATACCGCACAGATGAGATTAGCAACCCGCGGTGGTGACGGACCTACTGCGCGCGCGCGCGCACTAACTGCACCCCTCCGGACCGTTCCAACACTCCGAAAACGACCATTAGGTCCGCCAGAAGAGAGCATTGGAATCGGGCTGGGAAAGCTCCAACCCCCCGGAGGAAAGCCCAAGGCCCCGGCCAGACCCCAGTTAGTAGCCTGCCGGAGTTGTAGCGCCTGACGGGCCCTCGTCGCCAGCCAATCACCCCCCTCGCCGTGCCATGTCGGTAGGTGTCGGTTCTCCGGGGTTTTAGATTTTTATTTTTTTTTCCACCCGCGTAGAAACGTAGTTTAAAGTGGTTGGTTGGGGGGCTCTGGCGATTTTTTTCTTAAAAGTCTCATACAGCCCTGTTAAACGACATTACTTTGCATTTTTTTTTCGTTTTTTATCCCTCTCATTGGACGATAAATTTTCCGTGTAATTTATTTATTTGGCAGTTTGGACTCTCGCCTCTGATTCCCGTTTGTAGTACACACCACCCAGGCTCCGCTTCTCTCCCCGTACGCCCCCTTTGCCGGTTTTTTTGTGCTATATACACTAGTTTTGCATACCCTTTTTCAAAGTGAGTGAGGCCACGGATCAACGCTAAGGGACTCTGTACGGTCTTCGTTTTTATTATTTTATTATTATTATTTATTCGACGCTCCAGTCCTATTTATTCCTTATTTATTATTTATGACCACGACCTCCCCTCCGCCGCGGCTCAACCAAAACTGCGCTCCGCTAGCTGATCTGTGGGGCCTCCCGGCCCAGCGCCAGGCCTCCCCGGACAATGCAGAGTCCAAGGGGTTCGCCAACACCCAGTCGAAGCACTTTCCCATTGCGGCTGGGTTTGGCGGCGGGTCCATCTCCGCCTCTGCGTCGGCGACGGCGACCCCGACCACGACGACCCCTCCAAAGGGCGCCTTTTTGCCGCTCTCGCTCAACACGTCGGCCAGCGTGCTCTCCGGGTCCATCCCGTCCTCCCCGACCACGTCGGTCAACTCGTTGACCGAAGGGTCCGGTGGCGGGAGCTCGAGCTCCTCGGCGTCCTCCTCGGGCGCCACCGCGACGGCTAATAATGGCCAGTCGGCGACCCTCAACCCGGCGCGCTTCTCGCTCCCGCCGCTGGCTTCCTCGGCTTCGTCTCAGGGGTCGGCGGTGAACGGCGGGTCCAATCAGACGACGCCGGCGCCTCAGGGGCCCCCGTCTAATGGCGGCGTGTCGACCCCGACCAATTCGCGGTCCTCTCTGTTTGGCGGCAAGGATTCGTCCATCTGGGCGTCTGGCGGGGGGTTCCCGAGCCTTTACCAGCCGCGAAAGTCGGGTACCCCGACCAATGGGCTTAGTGGGGGCCGTTCTCACACCACCCCGGGCACTCCGCTCGAGGAGGTCTTCTCCCCCGGCCATGCCGCTGGACTGGGCTTTAGCGGGCTGGAGAAGCTCACCTCGCCGCCACCCATGGCCAATAACGGCGCTCCCGGGTACTTTGGGTCCTCGTCGCGCGTCTCGTCCTACCCTGGGAACCCCCCGGCCGCTCCCTCGGCGACAATGGGGGATTTCATGGGCAATGGATACCCGGCTGCCCCCGCCGCGGGGTTGTACTACCGCCAGAACGACGGGCTCGGGTCAATTGACGAGAATTTGTACCAGCAGCAGAACCACCAAACCCACCCCAACCACCCCAACCACCCCGGCCAGGAGATGCGGATGGCGATTCCGCCCCAGGGGATGCAACAACCGGCGTACTACTCGCAGGTCGCCTCCCCGACCATGGTGTACCCGGACAAGATGGCCATGTTTGACGACATGCGAAAGGAAGAGTTCCAGCTCCAGCAGCAGCTGGCCCAGTTGCAGCTCTCTTCCCACCCGCAGCAGATGGTCCCGCCTCCCCCCCAGCCGCCATTGCACACCACCACCACCACCACCACTACCACCACCACCACTGTAAACGGCCCGTCCCACGTCCAGATGCCCGTCTCGGCCCCCAGCAGCGGCTCCGACACGCCAATCGCCAGCGGCTCGGCGTCCTCGGTCTCCTCTCCGAAACAGGGCTCCTCCGGGTCCTCATCGGGCAAGAAGAAGAAGACGCCAACCAACACGGACCTGTACAAGACGGAGCTCTGCGCGAGCTACATGTCGACTGGGGGCAACTGCCCTTACGGCGAAAAGTGCCAGTTCGCGCACGGCGAGAAGGACCTCAAGTACATTGACCGCCCCCCCAAGTGGCGCTCCAAGCCTTGCCAGAACTGGGTCAAGAACGGCTCGTGCTCGTACAACGCGCGGTGCTGCTTCCGACACGACCTGCCAAACAACAGTTAAACCAAATGACGATTGATGACCCCCTACCCCGCCCGGATATCCTATTTTGATGTGGCCCTATTTATTGTTATAAAAGTTTTATTTATTCTCTATATCGGGGAATATCCAGGGCGCAGGTCATTCTATTCTTTTCTCCTTTTTTGTTTTTGTACTATTAAACTGCTCGCAGTTGTATTTATTAAATTATTCATTGCACACACGACTTGTTGGCTCCGCGATGATACCGGTCGAGCAATTGTCCTGGGGGACCAGTCCCCCAGACCCCCTGGGGCTCCGCTTCGCGGAGGAACCGCTGGATCGGGGGTCTGGGGGCAGAGCCCCCGCTACGGGAGCTCGAGGGCTGGCCCTCGAATACATTGACGGAGCAATTGCCCCCCTTGGCGGAGGAACCACTGGATCGGGGGTCTGGGGGCAGAGCCCCCGCTACGGGAGCTCGAGGGCTGGCCCTCGAATACATTGAAGGAGCAATTGCCCCCCCTGCTTCGGAGATTGGGGTTCTAGAATGGTTCAAAAGATCAATTAACTATATAGATCAACTGTCGACAGCCTCAGAAGAGCATTGGCGCCAGGATGGCTGGGGGCGCCATTTCCACACGTACCCAACCGGTTTCCTAAGAACTGGTGAGTTACTCTGCACCCTGGACTAAAGCCCCGGACGCAGCATGGTTCTCAAATTATACCCTCTCATCATTGACCGGTTTAGTTGTAAGGAAGAAAAAATTTCCGACTGGTCACTTTTTAAGTCATCATGACGCAGCATGCGCGCGCACGCGAGCGGTGAAAAATGAAAAGTATCGCCAGTCGCCGTGGACCATAGCAGTCGTGAGCGGTTTAGCTAGCCAGTTGATCGCAGGAGTTTGCTTTGATTGTGATAGATCTGCTTCTATTCGAAGATAGAGGGTGTATTGCAAAAACCAAAAAATTCTGGTACGTAGCTCTACTTTAGCGCCGACATCCACTAACCACCCCAGACCATGACCGAACCGTGGTCAACCATTAGAGATTCGGCCCGGTCTACGCTGTTGGCCCTGACCGGGTCCGCCCAGCTCAAGTTCATCCAGAGCTTGCCGCTACTAGAAGGTATGATCCATTGGAATGGGAATGGAGAGAGACTAATCGGTAGACGTGAACGAGAAGGAGGTCGCGCAGTTGCTGTTTTCGGCGTTTGCTCGGTATCAAGACAGTAAGACCCGTACTGCGGTTGGTAAGATCATTGTATCTTTGGTGGAGAAAGATGGGTCCATTTTGGACGGGCTGGCGGGCGCAATTGCCAAGTTTAGCCAGATCAAGGCGGTTGCAATTACCGACGTTATGACGATTCTGGAGTGGACCAATGAGTTGGTCCGAGTCGCAGAGTCCGAGGCCAAGTCATTGATCGTCTCCCAGGCCGCTTTGTTGGAAAAGATTCTGGCGACCGAGACGAAGCGGGTGCGGGTCGTTACTTCGGCCGTGCGAACGACCAGATCCGCCATTGCCAATGCGATCAAGCACAATAATGCCATGACCAAGACCTATTTGGATACTTTACTCGAGTCTAAGCCGGCAAACCCACTGGCCAATGTGGTGTTGCTCTCCACTCTCGCGGGGGCGTGTACTGATTTGCTGTCCGTCGTGGCGGCGGCCCAGGCTGAGTTTACCGCTCAGACCACCGCCGTGTATAATTTGTATATCCAGAGCGTGTTGGGGTCCAAGGTGCCTCTCAACAGCGCGTACGTGTCGGCGTTTGAGCCATTGTTCAGCGATTACGCGACCCAGGATAGCTTTGACTCGCTCATTCTACCCGCAATTGCAAAGTCCATGCTGCGAGCTCCCGAAACGGTGCTTGTTTACATTGTCCCCGGCCTCATTGCGTCGCTCTCGCCGCTGGTGGACTTGTCTGGTGGTGTGGACTCCAAGCTGTTGACCTCTTTCTTGTCGAGCTTTGGCTCCTCTAAGGAGATTACTCGGGAGTCGAGCGCTAAGACCCTCATGATTGCATTGGACCACTGCTACACGGACGCTACTCTGGACGGTATCGCCGATAAGATTTGTGCCGCACTTAAAAAGGTCACCAACCCCGACCACAAGATCCTCTACGGCCGGACCCTGGCCCATATCAACAAGACCCAGTCGCGATCCGGCAAGATTGCCGCAGCGCTCGTCCCCATCGCCCTCAAGGAGGTCAATGAGAACTCGCTGCAGTCACTTGTGGATGCCTTGTTTGCCCACCTTGTGTTCCAGCTCACCACTGAGGACCAGGCGGACAAGACCGTTGTTGAAAACGTGGTCAAGGGTCTCAGCGACAAGCGGGCCAACGTGAAGAAAATCTGGTCCTGCTCTGCCGTCTCGGCGGTGCTTCAGCGCCACAAGGTTGGCACCGAGCTTCCCGCCCAGCTGGCGGTGTTTGTCGAGACTGCACTCCCCGTGCTGCAAAAGACCTTTGATGACATCTCCTCAAACCCTTCCAATGCAGTCCAGAACAAGGTGGTCTCCTCTGCGTTTGCATACATGGCGCTTGCCCACCGCGTTCACCAGAAGGAGGACGTTGTTGCCAGTGCCCTCACCAGCATGGCTGCTGGCAAGCCTGCGCTGTTTAGCACTCGTATTATTAGCAAACTCTCCGCTGCGGACGACTTTTTGTGGGCTATCAAGGCCTCTACCGCCTTGGTCCCTGCTCTTGCTTGTGCTCCTCAAGATCAGAAGCAGAGCTGGGTGCTCTGTGTTATCTACTCGTGCATCAACTCGCCTAGGAACTCGGACTGCCAGCAAGCTTCAATCGTCGCCCTACGAGACTTGTACTACCAGGATCCTCACCTCATTGGCTCTTTGATCGTGGCAACTATTGCCGACCTGGTCGATGGCACCATCACTGAGGAGGCTATCGATGCTGAAAAGTCCAACTTCTCGGTTATCATCTCCGCCCTCTTCTCACAGGCTAAGGATATGGTCGGCGAAGCAAACCTACCAACTGTGGACGCTCAACTCGCCAAGATTGCCGTGTTGTGCCATGATGAACGGGTCCGGCCAAACGGTGGCTGGATCAACCTCATGTTGCGATCTGGTATTGACCCTGGTAAGATTATTTCCGAGTACAGTGATGCTATTATCCAGGACATCTTGCATTGGACCACTACTGAGGGCCCATTGAGCGCGGCTGCCTATGAGACTGCTGCCACAATCTGTTTCATCAACCCAGAGCTTGTCGCACCAAAGCTTCTCAAGGTCATTTCAGAGAACCTCGGTGCCGATATCTCCAAGTATAGCAAGTTTGAAATCAAGATCTGGTCTACCCCAGAGGGCGAAATCGCCGAGGAGGATGCAGAAGGCCCAAAGAAGGTGTACGCTGAAAACAAGAATACCAAGGAGTACAAGGAGAAACAATGGGAAGAGAGCGTTCGAAAGCAGATTGCTAGCAAGCGAGGCGCCCCTGCTACTGCAAACAAGAAGCCTGCACCAAAGAAGACTGTTTCCAAGGAGGATCAGAAGATCCTTGACCAGCAGACAGCTATTCGTTCCGAGATTGAGTCCGTGCGACAGGGTATCCTTCGGGGCCTTGGCATTGTGTCGTCGTTGGCCAAGAGCGCACCAATTACTCCAAACGGTATCACTGTTTGGTTCTACGAGAGCTTGCGACTCGTTCAGTCACTGCTTTCCACCGCTAGTGCCAACAATTTGGCCGGCAGCGAGGTTGTGTCTACCTTCTTTGCTTTGGTTAACAACGCCAGTGACCGGCTTCAGCAGTCCAAGGTCTACGTGGCACCCGCTAGCATCCATGCAGTGTACCCAGCCTTTAAGGATCGACTGGAGTCTCGATTCGTCGACCCAGAGAACATTCTATACACCATGATCACATCGATTCTCTATCGACTCAAGTTCATTAGCGCCCAGCCAATGGACTCCATCAGCTTGGGATGCTGCCTCCCGCTGCTTCTCAAGGTTCTTCAGGGTAACGGTGTGGGCACTAAGGACGAGGAAGGCGTTGAGGAGCAGTTCATTTTGGTTATGGACATTTTGACTGCACACTCTGAGGAATTCGCCGATGTAAACACGCCACGATCTGAACTTCTCAACAGTCTTATCAATCTTATGGAATCTCGACCAAATAAGGCCAAGCAGGCCAAGGAGTGTGTGTTCAGCCTTGTTCAGAACATTTCTGTCAACCTGAACCAGACTGAGCTGGACGGTCTCCTGCGAGGTGTCGTTTCGGGCGATGTGTTTGTGCGAAATGCTGTTTTGGAGGCGATTGACGCCGAGATTGATCTTCGAGAGCTCGTTACGTACTCGACTGAGATCCTGCTCGCCACTTGCGACGACGACCACAACAATGCCGAGCTTGGTTCCGATATCTGGACCGAGAACAACCTGCAGGTTACCGAGAACAACGCTCAGGAGGCCACTACTGGGCTCTTCTACTACTTGGGGTCCGAGCACATTACTCTTCGACGAGCTGCTGCACGAGCATTGGCTACTTCTTCGCCTCTGTTGACAAATCAGTTTGGCACTCTGTTGGCTAAACTGATCGACCTCTACGTTGAAAAGGCCAAGCCTCCTGCTCCAATCTTTGACAAGTTTGGCATTGAGATCAAGCAGGATAAGAAGGACAACTGGTTCCCACGAAGTGGTGTTGCACTTGCCCTCAAGGAACTTGCGCCATTCTTCCAGTCTCCAGAGCTGGTTCAGACACTGTTCCAGTTCCTCATCAATGACGCGGCTGCCCTTGGCGATACCCATGAGACGGTCCGTGCTGAAATGCAGGATGCTGGCCTGGCGGTGATCAAGGCCCAGGGCCTTGAGAACGTTGAGGCTCTCATCCCCGTATTCGAGGAGTACCTGGCCAAGCCAGATAGTGAAACACAGGACGAGATCAGTGAAGCTACTATCATTCTCTACGGTGCCTTGGCGCGTCACTTGAAGGCAAACGACAATGCTCGACTCATTACCATTTTTGATCGAGTCATGAGCACCTTGGATACTCCATCTGAGGATGTCCAGGTTGCTATTTCCCAGTGCATTGCTCCGTTGGTGCCACAACTTCAAGGCCAGCAGCTCCAGAATTACATCAACACTGTTCTCGACAAGCTGTTCACCGGTGAGAAGTTTGCACAGCGACGAGGTGCTGCCTACGGTTTGGCTGGTCTTGTCAAGGGTGCGGGTATCGCCTCTTTGGCTGACTACGATATCATTCGAACTCTTACCGAGGCGGTTGAGGAGAAGAAGAACGTTAACAAGCGACAGGGTTCGCAGTTTGCGTTTGAGTGTCTCTCTCAAGCCCTGGGCAAGTACTTTGAGCCATATGTTATCGAGTTGTTGCCACTGGTGCTACAGTGCCTTGGTGACACTTCGATCGAAGTCCGAGAGGCTACTTCTTATGCGTCGCGAATGATTATGAGGAACACCACTCGATATGGTATCAAGAAGCTGATTCCCCTGGCCATTGAGAACTTGGACTCTACGGCATGGCGAGCCAAGAAGGGTTCTGTCGAGCTGCTCGGTACCATGGCATACCTTGATCCTCGACAGCTGTCCTCCTCCCTATCTACGATTATTCCAGAGATTGTTGGTGTGCTTAACGACACTCACAAGGAGGTGCGAGCTGCTGCGAACCAGTCTCTGAAGCGATTCGGTGACGTTATCCGAAACCCAGAGATCAAGGAGCTCGTTCCTGTTTTGATCAAGGCGGTAGGCGACCCTACCAAGTACACTGAGGAGGCACTTGACGGTCTGCTCAAGACCCAGTTCGTGCACTACATTGATGCTCCATCATTGGCCATCGTTGTCCATGTGCTGCACCGAGGTCTCCGAGACCGATCTGCGGGCACCAAGAAGAAGGCCTGTCAGATCGTGGGTAACATGGCCATTCTCACTGACGCTCAGGACTTGATCCCATACTTGGATACTCTGGTGAACGAGCTGCAGATCGCCATGGTCGACCCAGTTCCCGGTACCCGAGCCACCGCCAGTCGAGCGCTTGGTTCGCTGGTCGAGAAGCTGGGCGAGGAGCAGTTCCCAGAACTTATTCCCCAGCTGCTTACGGTGCTGCGAGAGGAGCACGCCGATGGCGACCGACTTGGTTCCGCCCAGGCCCTTTCCGAGGTTATCTTTGGTCTCGGTATTCAAAAGCTGGAGGAGCTGCTTCCAACTATCCTCAAGAGCTGCACTTCTCCAAAGGGTTGGGTTCGACAGGGTTTTATGCCACTTATGATCTACTTGCCAAATGTGTTTGGTTCCTCTCTGTCACCATACCTTAGCCAGATCATTCCACCAATTTTGGCTGGTTTGGCCGACAACGTTGACCAAGTGAGAGAGACCTCTCTCAAGGCCGGTCGATTGCTGGTCAAGAAGTACTCCACCAAGGCTGTCGATCTACTTCTGCCTGAGCTTGAACGAGGTCTGTACGATATCAACTACCGAATCCGACTCTCCTCCGTCGAGCTTACTGGCGACCTGCTCTACCAGGTCACTGGTATCAGTTCCAGCGGTGGCGACGACCAGGACGCTGCCATCTCTGGCCAGGCAAACAAGGCGCTTATCGACGTGCTGGGCCAGGAGCGACGAGACCGAGTCTTGGCGTCTCTGTTTGTGTGCCGAAGCGATACCTGGGGCATGGTTCGAACCGCTGCCATCGAGGTGTGGAAGAGTTTGGTGGCAAACACGCCTCGAACCGTCAAGGAGGTGCTTCCTACCCTTACCGAGATCATTATCCGACGACTGGCGAGCTCGGAGGAAGAGCACCGAGCCATTGGCGCTCAGGCATTGGGTGAGCTGGTGCGACGAGTGGGCAGCAACGCTCTGCGAGACTTGCTGCCAACTCTGGAGGATGGTCTCCAGTCCAACGACAGCGATGCCCGACAGGGTATCTGCATTGCTCTGTGTGAGCTTGTACAGTCTACTCCTTCTGATGCTCTTGCAGAGTACCAGAAGACTGTTATCAGCATTGTGCAGCGAACCTTGGTGGATCCAGACGCTGAGGTGCGAGAGGCAGCTGCGCAGGCGTTCGATGTGCTCCAGGAGACTATTGGCAACGCTGCGGTGGACCAGATCATGCCGGATCTCATTAAACTCATGCAGTCTGGCACTGGCTCCCAGTCCGACAATGCGTTTGCTGCGCTCAAGGAGATGATGGCGACCAAGAGCGAGGTGGTATTCCCGATTCTCATCCCCACGCTGCTTACGCCGCCGATCGATGAGTTCAAGGCCAGCGCCTTGGCGTCATTGGCCACCGTTGCCGGTACTGCGCTGTACAAGCGACTTACTTCGATCATCAATGCCATTATCGACGCTCTGGTCACTCAGCACGACAACGAGAAGATTGGAGAGAGCTTGGACACTGTTCTCTTGTCCGTGACCCACGACGAGGGCAGCCACATGCTGATGCAGCACCTGCTCTCTCTGGCCAAGCACGAGGACAGCATGAAGCGACGAATCACGTTCGAGCACATGTCGACCTACTTCAAGCAGGCCACTTTGGACTATTCCGTTTACGTACACGACTGGGTTTCCCTGCTCATTTCGTCGCTCGACGAGCCGGATATGGGCGTTGTCAAGGCGGCCTGGAGCGCTCTTTCCGCATTGGTGAGCAAGCTCTCCAAGGAGGAGATGGAGAAGCTGGTCAAGCCAGCCCGACAGGCACTGCGAATGACTACTCCAAAGCAGGATCTGCCTGGTTTCACTCTGCCCAAGGGTCCCAACTGTGTTCTGCCCATCTTCCTCAAGGGTCTCATGTACGGCTCGAGCGAGGAGCGAGAGCAGTCGGCTCTTGGTATTGCCGATGTTATTGAGCGAACTAGCGCTGATAACCTCAAGCCGTTTGTCACCCAGCTTACTGGTCCGTTGATTCGAACCATTGGTGAGCGGTTCCCATCCGATGTTAAGGCGGCTATTCTGTACACTCTCAACGCCCTTCTGCATAAGATTCCACAGTTCATGAAGCCGTTCCTGCCTCAGCTGCAGAGAACCTTTGCCAAGTCTCTGTCGGATCCTACTAATGAGGTTCTGCGAAACCGAGCAGCCAAGGCGTTGGGTACGCTCATCACTCTGCAGGCGCGAATTGATCCTCTGGTGACTGAACTCATTTCCGGTATTCGGGCTTCTGACGACGAAGGTGTCATCACTGCGATGCACGATGCACTCAGTGAGATTGTCACCAAGGCGGGCAAGAACCTTACCAGCGCCTCCAAGTCGAGTCTTATTGCGTTCCTTTCCGAACAGGTTGGCAACTCCTTTGAAGGTATGTTCCCTATTCTTTATTTGCGATTGATTACTAACGGTTCTAGATAAAAAACTCATTCTCCTGGCCAAGTCCATGGGTGGAGTTATTGGCGTGTTGGATAGTGCCGAGGCGGGCAAGCTGATTGCGTCTCTGCCGAGCCACGAAAACCCCAAGTTTGCGCTGCTCACGCTCAATGCTGTTCTGCGGGCTGACAAGAGTGGATCTCTGGTCAACGAAGCTGGAGCCAACGCGGCGATTGTCGACTACTTGATCGACCGGTGTGAGCAGGAGAATGCGTTCATGAGCGAGAATGGTGTTCTCGGCTTGGGCAAATACCTCATGAGCCACGGCGAGAGCCTTGACGAGGAGACTAGCGATAGAGTTGCTACCACCCTCACTGATTGCATGAACAAGACCATGTCGCGGTCACCAGATACGCGACGACTGGCATTGGTGGTGGTGCGAACAGTGGCGCGACAGCAGTACTCTACGTTTGTCACCCCACACCTCGACAAGCTGGTGCTGCCCATCTTTGGGTGTGTCCGAGATACCATTATCCCCGTCAAGCTTGCTGCTGAGAAGGCCTATCTGCAGGTATTCAACTTGGTTGACGAGGAGGAGAGCGCGGTCACGTTTGACCAGTGGATTGAGCATGCATCGAGCTCGGGTATCTTTACGGGCCACACGAATCCAAACATCCAGCGGTCTGTCCAGGACTATACGCGACGAGTCGCCATGAGACTTGCGGCTGCCGAGCGAGATAGAGTGAGTGCTGGTGGTGACGCGGAGCAGGTCTACTCTGACCGATTCGAGGATGAGGAGGAGATTTGGTCTGTTGGCACGGTTGATCTTGATGAAGAGCAGTAGGCTCGTAATTATTAATGTATATGATTTGCACTTTTAATCTGACATATCTCTGTACAGCAGAGCTACAAGCGCCCATATTTCGGTAACTGCCATTGTATTAATCATAATCTATACATCATTAGGCATCAGCGGTAGGAGGGTCCCCCGAGACGGGGCTCAGGGGCTTTTTAACCTGCAACGCTGGGCCGCTAGGAAGCGAAGGGAGGGTGGTGGAGCCGGCTGCGGGGTTGGGCTGTGAATAGTTAGCGTCCGAAGCAAGAGGAGGGGTGGGAGGAGGCATGGGCGTACTGGTAGAGGTCGTGTTCTGCTGAGACTGCGGCAATGGGAGCATGACACGGGGGCTTTCCTGGTACGTCGCAGTCGTCTGCGGGTGCGGGTGGTGGTGATATCGTTGCGCGTAACCAAT
>JAKTQL010002463.1:35638-46400 GCA_030558815.1 Blastobotrys malaysiensis
GTCTTCCCCAGGTGCGCCACCCCCCCGCGACGGGGGGGCATGGGGGGGGACCGGGGCGGCCCCCCCCCCCCCCCCCCCTCCTCTACGAGATGAGACCCCCGTTGCGGGAGCTTGTTACATGTCACACCACGCGGCGTACCAGGGGTAGCCCAACAACTCAAACGGTACGGGTTGGGGCGTGGTGATGCGGTGCATTATCTCTGACACTGCATCGCAAAGTAGATAACAGAAAGATGAGTCGCATCTCATCTTGACCCTTCCACGTCATAGATAACCTGTCCCATCTCACTGGAGCCCGTACCCCGAGGATAAATAGATCGCCAATGGCCAATTGCCCACATTTCTCTTGCCTCCCTGCGTATCCCCTTTGACCATCCATTGATTAAGTGCGGCTCACGTGATTGAGCATCCCAAAAACTCCCAACGCGCGCGCGCAGGAACAAAAACACATTGCAAGACATTCACGCCAAACCTCCTGGGCGCCCACTTTGTTCCCTCCCCCTTCTCCCATCTCCTCTGTAGCCCTTGAGAAAGGTTGATTGCATGGACCCGAAGGACCCCAGGCTGGCTGAATCCTCTCGTCCACACTGTGATTGTTGGAGAGATAAATCGACGAGCCAGAAACCAGGGATCAGGGCGCTAATCACCCCCACTGATCAAATCAAGTCGCATCGTTTGATTTTGGCCGACGATGAGCTTCTCGTCGTTGTGGAAAAGCGACGGCTCTAAGCGGATGGGTAGTCAATCCCAGCCGGTGTCGCTTTCCTCGTCGCCCACTTCCCCCGGCCCCATGCCGACCACGGCGATTGGGGACGCGGCTGCGCTGCGACACCACTACACCGGCAAACTGCCCGCTTTAGAGACCCACTCGTCGCATCATTTGCACCATTTGCATCACGGGGCGGTCAATTCGCGGCTCCATAACTTGCTTCACCAGACCCCGTCCCCGTCGCCGGGCAGCGGCGGGTTTTCGTCCAATCCGAGCCTGCCAATTGAGCATTCGCGGCGGCTATCGTCCTACGGGAAAAGCCCCCAGGGGAGCCCTGTAACAGCTCCGGCGTCCCCATTGGGGGCGAGCCTGTCATCACAAACTCTGGTAAAGGAAACGCACCATATCAGCATTGACTACGACCCGGTATCGGGGCGTAAGACGCTCAACACATATGAGATCATTAGAGAGCTGGGACGCGGCCAACACGGCAAGGTCAAGCTCGGACGTAACACGGAAACAAGCGAGTATGTGGCGATCAAGGTGGTGGACCGTACGGGCCGGCCCAAGCTCGGACGTAGGCCTGGGTCTACCCAGGAGGACAAGATTCGACGCGAGATTGCCATTCTCAAAAAGTGCTCGCATCCCAACATTGTACAGCTTAAGGAGGTACTTGACGACTCGACCTCAAAGAAGATTTACCTGGTGCTCGAGTACCTCGAAAAGGGTGAAGTAGAGTGGCAGACGGAGGAAGGACAGCCTGCCATGACGCGTAAAATGGCCAAATCAACGGCACGAGACGTTTTGCTGGGCCTCGAGTATCTGCATTTCCAGGGGATTATTCACCGGGATATTAAGCCTGCCAACCTGCTGCTCTCCGCCGACGGCCGGGTCAAAATCAGCGACTTTGGCGTCTCGTACGTGTCCAACGAGGGCGAAGACGAGTTTGAATTGGCCAAAACGGCTGGAACCCCCGCATTCTTCGCCCCCGAGCTCTGCGTAACCTCACCGGATGTGCCACGGCCCACGATTACCAACAAGATTGACGTGTGGGCGTTTGGCGTTACGCTCTATTGCCTGCTGTATGGGGCAGTACCGTTTTATGCGGACAGCGAGTTTGAGCTGTTTGACGTGATTGTGAACCAAACGCTCGTCTTCCCCGATGAAATGACCCCGGAGGAGCGCAAGAAACTGGCCATCAAGTCGCCCAGTAACCGCCCACTCTCCATTTTCTACAACCCTAACGACAAGCATTGCCATGTGGACGAGGCCGGTCGCAAGAAATCGACGCTGAGCTCGGACACTAATGATACTAACGATAACGAACCCACTATTAATGAAGATATCAAGACGCTCAGCCGCAGACCCTCAGTACTGCTGGATTCCGCTGCTAACGACACTACCGCCATTCCTGTACCAAACGAGCCGGCTCCTGCACTGGAGACGGACGCGGACCTCGAATTGGCTAAAGACCTTATTCGTAAGCTGCTGGACAAGGACCCCGCTACCCGAATCTCTGTCGTCGAGGCCAAGGCCCACCCGTGGCTCACGGATGGTATGGAGCCCCCGGCTCTTGAGCGGTACCTGTCCGCTTCTGGCGTTGGGTGCAACGACAAGATTGAAGTCACGAGGGACGACCTCCAGGCCGCCGTCCAAGGAATCACGGGCAAGATCAAGCGTGGACTGTCGCGTTTCGGGTCGACGGCCCTTTCGTTTGCTGGGTTACGGCGCCGCAAATCTTCCACCTCGTCGATTGCTTCTTCAATAACCCGCAAGGGTCGCAGTATCAGCAACACGAGCGCCGCCAACTCGCGGTCTAACTCGCGCGATCCATTTGGCCAGTCACCCTCGGAGACCCCGGTCATTTCCACCCGACACTCAGTTGCGGGACTGCCTAAACGGCACTCTGATCATCTGCCGCCACCTCAGCCTTCGGCGGCCCATACTGCCGCAGCCGCTGCAGCCGCTGCGGCGACCAGTTCATTTGTAGAATACCAGCCACTGGTCCGCGGCGGGGGCAATTCATCCTCATCGCTTCATGAGAACCAAAAGCGCGGTCTCCCCGCGAGTTCGAGCAATTTTAACCTCAACTCGTTGCTCGAGGACCAGGTTGATAATACGCGGCGTTCCTCGCAAACACAGCTTGGCCGGTCGCCGCTCTCCCACAACCACTCACGTACCTCCTCCATGGCCCGATCCCCGGGGTTCTCTTCCTCCGTGGTCACCTCTGCATCGTCCTCCATGTCTAGCAGCAGCAGCAGCTCGGGCGACGACGATGACAATGGCGAGCTGACGCTGGTTCTCGGCCCTCCACGAGGGATCCGAGAGTCGAGCCCCAGTAGCGCTCGCATGACGAGGGCCTCCGAGTCGGCGCTGCGGCCTCCACGCCTCCACTACGACTTGAACACCCCCCAGGGGAGCGCCGAGTCAATCAAGTCCCCGACCAGCACCATTAGCGCTGACACTACTGCCACTACGACCACTTCCACTAACTCTGACGACCAATCCTCCACCCGATATAGAAGCCGAAGCATCACAGTGGGGATCCTCCAACGGCCACATGACAATTAATGTATAGATCAAATTAACCTTACTCTCTCTTATTTGCAATCGAGGGCCAGTGGTTGGAGGCTCTTGCGACCCTCGTTACGTTTCCCTGGCAACGTACTAATTCTGTACCACAGCGTAACAATTTTTTTTTTTCAAAGTCCCCTACGGAGCCACTAGAGGTCTGGGGGATTGGCCTACAAAATCAGCCCAATCAATTAATCTCGTCTATGGTTATATTCATATCATACGCGTGGTAGGACGCGTAATTAGGCGGAGGTCGGAGGTGGGACGCGTTCCGACATTTTTCAATTTACGCGTGACGCGTCTTCACTTCACCATCGACACAAAATGTTCAGACAGAGCAGGAAGAGAAGAACACAAGAGAGACGGATCGACTCAGTAGAGGTCGACCGAAATGTCGAGTACCCCTACCGACTCTCCTTCTACCTTACACCTCCACAGCTGGAGATCACGATTGAGGAGTTTGAGCTGTGGGCCATCGACCGGCTGCGAGTGCTTGGAGAGATCGAGTCATGCCAGCTACGGAACAAGAGCAGTGCAGAGACAGAGAAGCACATGAAGGGCATCTTGGACAAGTACATGCCGCTGAGTTTCAAGAGCGGTAACGTCGACCTCGAGCGTAAGAAGGATCACTACTCACATTACATCCTTAGACTGGCGTTTTGCCGGTCTGCGGAGCTTCGAGCGCGATTTGTGTCCCTTGAGACGGCGCTGTTCAAGATCCGATACAACACAGACGACTCGTCGTTGCGGGAAGCGTTTATTAACAGCCTCGACTTTACCTGGGAGACGGTTTCCCCTGAGGAGATTGCAGAGTTAGGGGACAAGCTGAGCTGGAACAACTCCAAGGAGTTCTTCAAGGTCGACTTTGAGCAGGTCCCTGATCTTGTCGCTATGCGTATGGTGACTCTACACGAGGGCAAAGCGTATATTCCTACCGGGCTGAGTATGAACTTGGTGGTCAGTGAGTTTGAGAAGCGGCTGGAAAAAGCGCTGGAAGTCACTGCGCGGGCCATTCCAAGGCTTGATGAAGATGACCGGTTGATCCCCATTCTTAATCATTTGGCATTGGGGATGCCGACTCAGACCTATGTCCAGAACGCGTCTGGGGAGGGCTACACTGCGGACCAGGTACCGGGTCTGGCTAATAAACACTTCCCACTGTGTATGAAACACATGAACAATGTGGCAAAGGCAGAGTCCCATGCCAAATACGACGTTCGGCAGCAGTACGGTGCATTCCTCAAGGGTATTGGTCTGACGGCGGATGAATCGCTGCGGTTCTGGCGGGGGCTGTTTAAGGGGTTGACCGATGATGACTTTAGAAAGAAGTACGCGTATAATGTCCGACACATGTACGCACTAGAGGGCTCGCGTATTGACTTCAAGCCTATGGACTGTCTTCAGATCATTCGAAGCAATGGCGGAGGGAGCAGCACTCATGGGTGTCCATACCGCACGTTTTCAGAAGCCAATCTTGTTGCGTCGCTGCAGAAAATGGGTGTCACGAACAAGCAGGACCTGGCGAAGATCAAGCAGAATGTGGACGAGAAGAAGTACCACGTAGCCTGTACCCGTGTGTACGAGCTAACCCATCCTAATGACCCTAATAGCGCCGAGACTATCACCCATCCAAATCTTTACTTCGATCGGTCTGTTGCGTACGAAAAGGCCAAGAGCTGATATTAGTTGCGTATAAATTGATATATTAATGAATGTGGCATAAAGAGTAAAGAGAAATCACAAGTATAACTGGAAAACCACATACCACACAGCGGCAGTAAGCAAAGATTCGCAAACGAAATAGGTCAGGGCCCTATTATGCGGCAATGACAAGGCGTCGATTTTAGTCCAGCACAAGAGAATGATAACGTTTTCGGACATAATCATCGTCGCTAGTACAATGGCCTTTCGGTCGATTCGAGTCGTGCCGTACTTGAACCAAAATGAGAGAATGTTGATACAAATAACATAAAGGGCACGATTGATGCAAAAGTATGAAAAAAGCCACTTTGCAAGAGTGTGTAAATTCTCCCTTTCCTGGCCCAACACTGCATAATAGTCTGGAGGTGGTTCATCAGTCCGGGCAATGGGGTAATTAGGAACTCTCTTGACACCAGTAGCAGAATGATGACGCATAATTGGTCCTTCCCGGGCAGAATGGTAGCCGGCAATCGAGTTGCCTACAGAGTGGTGGTCTGTAACTGTTCTGTCATCCCAGCCATTGTCAACTGAATTCGCGCCCTTGACAGAGTGGTAATCAGACACTGACTGGCTGTCAAAATGTGAAGGATAAATTGGTTCCTCATTGTCGCCTACTGAAGCAGACGCGAGAATGTCATTATTAACTTGAGCCATGGCGAAAATAATTAACAAATCTGACCTGGAAAAGGACTATCATTTATAGCTCTGAAGACCAAACAAAGTTCACCAGCAACTAGCAAATAACTTGATCTTTGCGCTCTAAATATATCTAGAAAAGCAACGGTAAGACGGTGGATTGATATGTCATAACTTAATCTACAGCTCGGGCTTGCCATTGAAACTCTGGCCATCAGCAATCGGTTATACTTTTTGGCATATAAAAGACCCATTGGTATTGATATATTCCCACGCTTAATCACAACGATAAAAAATGTCGCGACAGGGTACTATTGAAATAACCCCCCCACCTTCATTTCAAGAATATCAAAGTGACCTTTCTACCATTCCATACCCCCCTACCCCGCAAACATACCAGCAGCCCCAGGGGTCTATAATCCCGGACCCAGAGAATGAGGGTCCATTTTCTGTTGCATCTATAAAGCAAAAGTCACAGGGTTTGTATCAGCCATGGCACTTGCTACTCAACTGGTTTGTGTGGCTGTTGTTTGTCGGCGGACTGTGTTTTATGGCGTGTTGGTTGTCAATGACGGATGGTATTCAGCTGTCAATTAAGATTCTGTCGTTTGGGGGAGCAATCCTCGTGGGTCTGATAGTTTGCATATCCTATGCCAAGTTTGTGTGGAAATTTTGTTGGCGTGATTGTGCGTTTATTCCTTTACTTACTCTTGGCCAATTGCTGGGGCCAGTACTGTTCACTGGTGTAATGTATGCTTCTTTTAAGGGCAAGATTTGAGTTAATGGCCTGGCGATTTATAATCTATTAGACTATCTGGACATGAAATATTTTAGCTATCCCGGTATGACACACATATATTATTGAATGCTATCTTGATAATACGGTAGTTCAGATATATAATCGCTTCAAAATTATCTACTAAAGCTAGAATTTGGTAGACGCTTCCACAGCTTGTACCAAATACCAAAATATTAATGTAAAACTTTTATAACAATAATTAATTGCCATAAAAATCCGCTCAGAGAACTATGTATAGCAACTCTGTACCAAAATATCCGCCAATAACAAATGGATCACTAGAGTTATTGCTGAGACGAAGGTTTGCTATACCGATCACCGGCATCTGGGTAATTCTTCTTCCCCACACCAACAGGATAGAAATATCTAGAATGAAAGATTTGGACAGCTACCTCGAGGGATCAGTGTATGCGTCGCCACATAAACCATTTCAAGGCCGCAAAGCCTCAAGCGGTAGAGTTATAGACAACTCCGATGAGTTTTACGGGATCTATACCCATAAAGATCTCATCTACGCCGAATGCAATGCTGTGTTCCTCGTCCCCACAGACACTCACGGAAGGGCATACCTCTTGACCAAAGGCATGTGAATGACTGCCCGAATTGCAGCCGCCCGTAATGAAGACTTTGGCACCATTGCCAAGGATACCCATCGAGGCGAGATGACCCTGCAAGAGTGGGACAAGTTATACAAATCCTTGCCTGTAAACGACCAGAATATGAACAATGCATACCAAATGGTGTACAGCCAACTCCGCCAATAATCCTGTAGCAACTTCTAGTCTAGTGCGGCGTGCGGCTCAATAATATACATCAAATTAATGACTCCACTAGTTAACTCCAACATAACCAACCACGACTGCCCCAAGACACTCACGACACGTTGAGATAGCGACAATCAGGGCACAATGTCGTACCAACAGGTGAACAATAACGTCCTCCTGGACGATACAGACCCGGTGGAGGAGGAGTTTATCGTCAATGATGAGGACGACTACGAGCGACCACAGCAGCAGCCCGAACAGTCGCGGTACGGCGGGTTCGGAAACACAGTTATCCCCGAACCTCCGGTGAGCCAGCAGGTAGGGTCAGAACGCCTGGAACAGCGGCGATTCATGGGCGGAGACACTCTGGACGAGCCAGTATATGCCACCCTGTTGCGGGATGTTAAAGGCGTGGGCATGCGGCTGCGCCAGGTCGTGTGGAGGCGCGACGACGACGAGTTCAATATTAGCGGAACGCAACAATGGGACCTGTGGGGCCCACTGGTATTCTGCCTCATGATATCCACTGCATTGTCCATGCTTGCGCCGAACAAGCAGTCCTCAATTGTGTTTTCGGGCATGTTCGCGCTCATTTGGCTGGGCCAGGTGATTGTCACGCTCAATATCAAGCTGTTGGGCGGATCTATTTCATTCTTCCATGCATTGTGTGTCACCGGATACTCGCTATTCCCGCTGGTAGTATCGGCGGTGCTGAGTGGGTTTATCAAGCACCGGCTCATTCGGCTACCAATTGACACTGTGTTGGTCATTTGGGCCGTGTATTCGTCCTCCAATGGACTCAAGCATTCCGGAGTCATTCCATCAAGGGTATTTTTGGCGAGCTTCCCAGTAGGGTTGTTCTTTGCTGGGCTCGGCTGGATCTGTGTCATTACTTAGATATCATGAATCGACAACATTACGAAGATGGATTCAAATATATTTCCAGTAAATTACACAAAGAGTGAGGTGATTGTTTTTAATAGCCCTAGGATCGCTGGACGCGAGAGATAGAATAATACTATCCGGGTAGATGTTCGCAGAATCGGTAGCCTCCGAGGGTATCCATATATACAAAAGTACGGTTGAATCTTGAGATCATATAACCAATAGTCGGGCGTAGTTATATTTCACAGGTATTAACAATTAACAAGGTACCCCAAATCGGGGTACAGAACACGGGTATTTCAATTGTTTTGGGTTAGAAATCAAAGGTCCAGCTGTTCAACCATTCAAGGCTGACCTCAGGGTTGGCATTGCCCCAGAAAAACTCGCTATTATTAGCCACGTCGTTCCCGTTCGGCATCCTCTGCTGTTGTTGCTGCTCTTGGGATTGTTGTGGTTGCTGCTGTTTCTCGGGTAGTGTTTGCTGCTGCTGATATGGTGGTTGGTGTGAATGCTGGATATAAGGAGGGTTTGATGTGGAATTCGAGACTGGTACATCGGATTCAGACACAGATGGATGAAGCTTGGTCTGGGGCAGCTTGCCGTCTTCATCCTCCATATGCGGCACGAGCTTTTTGTAATTACCATGCAGATCATAAAGCCCCAAGGCAGCAAAATGCCGCTTGTTCACCTCAGGGTCCCCATGGTCAATCCCAGCGGACTGAAGAGCCACGCGGGACTCGTCAAGCTTCATACACACCATATGGTTCAACGTCCGCATCGCCCATTGGCACTCTTTGCTCATCGAAAACCGCCCATCTTTGGCAAACCAGTCCATGATCTTAATCGCCGTTGAAATATATGGTACAAGCTTGTCGTGGGCAAAGTACCCTCCAAGCAACAGCAACAGCATAACCATACACGCGTTCTGGACCCCGGACAGTGACATCCACCATGCCGTGTTAAGTCCCTTGGGGGACTGTTGTAGCGCCTGCATCACCTCAATGCTCCCCTTCGCGTGGTCATAGAGCGCTTGCAGCTCGTAAGGCAGGGTCGGTGTTAGTAAGCCATTACTCTGGGCCAGGGAATAGATTATAGGTTGGAAAAGACTCAGCACCATGTCGTGGAAATGTAATCGAAAGTGACAAATCGCGGCCTCGAGTGGGGGAATGGCGGCATTGCTCCCGGAATTTGCTAGAGCTGAAGGAGGAGTATACTCGAGTGTATCTCGCCCGACGGAAAACTCAGCGTCTATGCTTCTATTGAGCTCCAACAGCTCTTCGTACATTTGTTTTCGCCGCTCTCCGCGTACGTACGCTGCACCAAGGCCCATGGGGGACGCAATCCGAGCCATCTTGGCATGGCAATAAGCGATGGGGGTATTCCATCCGTCGTCAATGAACTCATCAGGCAATGACCACGTAACTTCCTCCTCTCTAAAGTAGAATGCACGGCCCATGTCGATACTAATAAAGCGATCGAAGACGTAGCAGCACCAGAATATACGCTCACACTTGACCTTATTGTGCTCGTTACGGGCTGAGCTAAAGTCTTTCTTGAGCAGACCGAGTCCGTATCCGAGCCTCAGTGCCTGACCCAGTACAGACCAGCAAGAGCTCTGGCGGTGGCAAGCTCGGAGATAGAGCGTACAGAGCAAAAGTCCTTGGACAATGTCAATACACTCCCATTCAAATCCAAATTGATTGAAGGTTGTGTAGCAGTCCTCAAACAGTTCTTCTTCGAGATTGCTGTCGTACTTTTTCCCGTCCATAATCTCTGAAAAGCGCATCGAAAGGGCGCAAATGCCATGAACAAACGCCATATAGAGCCTCGCCTCACGGATATCCTCAATTTTTATGTAGGCCTCAAACTGCTTCATGAACATTGACTGCTTGAACAGGGCAAACACGGGGTTGATGACCTTAAAGAAGTAGTCAATGAGCTCTCGCTCCATCGCATGATCAAGCCGCACCCTGGGAGGCTGCATCTTGAACCGCTGCAGATAGTGAACTCCTGACATATTCCATCCATATCCCTGGATCCGCGGCACTGCAACGAGCTTTTGGTTATCGTCCGAGAGACTAGCGCGCAAATTACGGCCGAGAAGATGGGGCAAAATATTAAAATAGCGGTTATTGAACCGCATCTTGTTCGACGTATTCCCCCGCGAAATCTGGCTCAGATACTTTTCTGCAATTGGTTCGTAAATAGGGTCCCCGTACCCTCCTCCTTCAAAGGTGCGGTCTGCAGATTTGGCGAGGGCATACTCCAGAGTACGAACTCGGGCTTGGAGGCCCAGCAAGTTATCAAAGCCCTCCCCCACTGTCGACAGAGGACTCGACTCGTCATCCGTACGTCGAACTTTGGACGGAGGGGCCGAACTCGGGCTATAGGTACAGGCTCGTTTGTACTTTTGGCACGCCCCGCAAGGGACCTGCCCGTCGCATTTGGTCTTCTTTCTCTTGCAAATATCGCACGCCTTGGCAACTCGGATCCTTTCGCGGTATCCGTTGCGATCTACAAGTTCCTCCATCATTTGTGGGTCCTCCAGTACCCGCTTGGACATTGCCGGATGATGGATTGTCGGTATCGGCCTGTCTCTCGAGATTGTCGGTTTAGTTAACCAACTTAATTAATCTAATGCGGCTCATGCCAAATTTTTTTGAGCCGCAATGACGCAAAGCCGCACTCTGCGCC
>JAKTQL010002465.1:0-23522 GCA_030558815.1 Blastobotrys malaysiensis
GTAAGAAACAAGTAAGGTGTAAGAAACAAGTAAGGTGTAAGAAACAAGTAAGGTGTAAGAAACAAGTAAGGTGTAAGAAACAAGTAAGGTGTAAGAAACAAGTAAGGTGTAAGAAACAAGTAAGGTGTAAGAAACAAGTAAGGTGTAAGAAACAAGTAAGGTGTAAGAAACAAGTAAGGTGTAAGAAACAAGTAAGGTGTAAGAAACAAGTAAGGTGTAAGAAACAAGTCCAAAATTTTTTTTTTTTTTTATCTTTTCATTTCAATTAATTATACTAGGTATAAAAAACTAAAACTAATATACTCAATGACGGGACCAGGTGGAAAAGGTTACCCTAAAAAAACCACCCTTATCGTCAGTTTTTTATATGGCGACTTATAGCCAACCATACCTGACGACTCGAGACAGACAAAACGTGAAATCGATAGGGGTGAAGAAAAAAGCTGGATGATCAGGGCCGTCGACCGTAGATCATAATTGAAAGCAGTTGGAAGAGCTCGATCACCAATATTGATGAGATCGAAGATGAGGAATTTTTTTATCTTTTCATTTCAATTAATTATACTAGGTATAAAAAACTAAAACTAATATAATTTTTTCAGTACTTTTTTCCTGTTCTTATAGGTCTGAAACCGTCGCAGATCATTCCTTATTGCCTCTTTAGCTTAGGGGTAGAGCGTTGCACTTGTACTATTGTATAGGCTATGCAAAGGTCAGCGGTTCAATTCCGCTAGGAGGCAATTTTTTGCACATGCAGCAAAATTTCGCTTGCGCAAGCGCGAGACATTTAAGTGATTAATTTAATAATAAAGAATTAACTTGCAAGTTAATTCTTTATTATTATACCAGGTAGATTTTATAAATTAATATTATACGGTAATTAATTTCGCGATCGATCGATAATTATAATATTGTATACTATCACGTCCATACATCATCCAACGTTCACTAGTTGTTGGCGGACATATATCTATAGTGTGGAAGGATTAGATCAGATAAACGCAATTGCTTATAATACTGGTATAGTCAGTAGAGATAGTGTAATAAAGGGGAAGCCCGATAGCCGCTATGCCAATTGAGACTCCCCAGAAAGTTAACTGTCAACGTTACATGCTACCGGTTTACCATCTGATGATGGTCATTCATACTGTTTGAATCTTACAATAAATTACCGTTTACCCACCAAGCGGCGTTCATACGGTGAAGTCTGCGACTAGAGGTAGGCAGCAATGGAAGTTTATCTATACGATCTTCGATAATGACATCCACTGCCGCTGTTCCATATCAACAATTGTATAACAATGACTCTATAAGTAATGAGATCCACGGGTTATTGGGTCGCTAGTTTATAGAGTTCAAACGCAATGGCCCCAAAGCTAGAGCTAAAGTGTTTGTTTATATACCAAGAGCCCATGGAGTCTCACAAACTATCCTTTATACACCACCATCAACAGAGATATTTTGGATCTAACATGCCTGTGGAATTGATCATGTCCCCAGTGATGCGACCTCTGGTTGTCGCCAAAGCTCTCCTCTTCCATCCCCACCGCCAATCGAGTCGGTATATCCCCAACATTATTGATCTCCCTGAAGATGTCTCGTCGTACACAGTTCGCAAGGAATTTGGCAAGGGCGGGAAGGCATTTGATGTATACGACGACTCCAACCCCGATACATCCCTCGACCAGCGGCTATACTACATGATCCGGTCTCGCGCAGTAAAAGGGGCATACAAATTTTACACTCAGGGGGAGGAGAAGCCAACTGCTGCGATTAGAGCTGGTCTACGAAGCAACGTTTTATTGATAAAGACCGAAGGTGATAAGTTTGAGTTGGGATGGCATGTTATGGGCCACCGGATAGACGCCATTGACAGCTACCGGCTCTTCCAACTGGCGGACGGCACGACGTACCAATGGACGACCCGCGGCAAGTTTATGGAGCGAGTACACAACATGGGCGAGAAGGAGAGTGAAGTCCGCGAGCGGGTTGCTTCTGTAACGATAAACGACTCCAAAGGATTCACCATCAAGGTTGACGAGAGCAAAGTGCCGCGGGAGATGGCGATTATGACGGCAATGATTAGTTATATTGACCAATGGAACACGCAGCTTGGAGTTGGAGGGATATACTACGCGTACAAGCCGTCCCAAGTCCGGTGGAAGCGAGACTAATACCGCTGCCTTCAGCGGATGTCTACGATCTTCTAGTCATGTAAGGATACATTTTTATATTGTGAGCCGTAAAATACTCGTTGCGATGAAAAAAACGCGCCATATCTTAGATTTATGCCTAATTGGATATTGGTACCAGGGGTGCTGATTGTCGGCATGTGCACATGCTTTGCCGCCATTTGTATTACAGCTCGCAGCAGTTGATCGGTCGGTACCCCTGAGTGCGATTACGCCTCACCTCGATTAGGGTTAAAATATAAAAAATACCGGCTGGTCGTAGAGTCTAACCGATACTGCACGCAGGGTTCGCGTAAACACACACACTTTGGAGGTATCACACTGCAATGGTTTCTGGGGGAGTTTCTATAGAGTCGGGCTTTTCGACCCCTGGGGGCGGTGTTATAGGGCGGTCGGATGCAGGGTCGCAGTATGAGGGCTCTGAACCTCCAAAGCAGGACCTCTCACCAATGTTCCCCCTAATGCTCGCGCTGTTTCCAGCGGTGCTCTCGTTGGTGTTAGGAGAAGGCGCGGTAGCTCTATTGACCGACTCGCTGCTACTATTTGCCGATGGGTGGATACTGTGGAATATCTCCAACGGGACATGGAAGTTTTATCTACAGGCCGCCAGCGCCAATCAACGATACAATGGCATACGTGTCGATGAGAACAGCACCTCCAACAACTCCGATACTAATGATGCCAATGGTGAAGTAAACCCAAAAGATGCGAGCCAGGCACTGGTCGTGAGCACGTACATTTGTGCATTGGTACTACAGCTCAGCGCGCCGTTCGGCGGAGGCATTGTGTTGTACTACTCGAGAAAGTTCCTGTCCAGTGGGTCCAAAGTGATTACCAACTTTAATATCTTCCTCTACATTGCTATGGAGCTAGCGAGAGGAATCAACCGGCTCTCAGACGCCAATGCGTGGAGCCAGCCGCCGCAGCCGCCGCAGCCACAGGGGGTTTCGTCACCCGACATGTCGGGGCTACTTGAGCAAACCATTGCCCGTCTTGATCTGCTTGAAGAGGAGCATAACCTTGTGTCGAGCCAGATCGCGGCGCTGGCAAGCCGCATAGACAAGTCGGAGGAAAACCTTTACACCGAGCTCTACGCGGCGTGGAAGACTATGGAGAAGCTCGACAAGGCATTACGGCTACAAAAGCTATATACCAAGCGCACTGTACAGCAAGCTGCTGCTACTACCACCGCCTCTACCGGTACGCAATTGGGCCCGGAGCCAATTGAAGAGAAGACGGCTCGAGACGGGGACGGCCAGCGGTACCTGGAATCGCTCAAAGCGCCCAACCCGTACCAACAGCACCGCACTCTCTTCTGGCCCGCGGCAATGGTATGGAACTCGACCGTCTTCCTGCTGCTAATTCTACCTTTCCGGCTCGTCCATACGCTTCGGCGGCGCCCCAAGGCAGAATCGTAATTAACTTAACTGCTATTGGGGGATGGCCCTATTTGACAGTCACACTCCGCCGGTGACTCTCGCGCGCGCGGGACCCCTTTGTCTAGAGCCCCAGCGAGCGCGACACACGGCGGTGATCCGCTTACCTCAGCGCTGACGTAACCAGGGTCACAGAGGGAGAGCCTCGGCCAGTTTGGGCAAGCCATAGTGCGTGCGCGCACACCAGACCGACTCTTTGTCGGCGGAGAGGGGTGGGTGCCCCGGGGCTGGGAGCTTTAAACGCAACAAAAATACTCTTTTCTCTCTTTTTCTTTCCTCATCACTCTTATTGATCATTTTTCAAGTAAGTGGATTGCCAGCCATTGCCGAGGAATATGTTACTAACAAGGGTCTAGAATGAGAGCTAAGTGGAGAAAGAAGAGAGTTCGACGATTGAAGCGGAAACGCCGGAAGGTCAGAGCCCGAAGGTAAGTGAAATTTACAAGCGCCATTGATCTTTGGAGATACTAACTATAAATGTAGCAAATAAGCAACTAGGCTTGCGGGTTCTGTAACTGTGTTTGTGCATTGAAGATTTCTTTGGGAATTGACATTGTACGAGCCGACTAGTTGTGGAAATGGAATATATCTGTATAAAAATATAGTTTTTCTGAAACTATGACCAAAAATTGTACTTTCATTGAGGGCCAGCCCTTCGTAGTGTGACCATTGTGGTGTATTGGCGAAGGTTTGTCCGTATAGCTGAGTCTACAGGGTTCAGGCAGGACCTGTGCATGAAATTGCATTTTGTTAATAAAACACCATTGACCTTGATGCACTTGGACATGACCCGGTGGTGCATTCATACTCGATGGTCAGCCACTCGTATTGTATTCTGGGGCCTTTGCTGCACTCTCCTGTAAAGCGGTACGAGGAGACCGGTCCGTCGTAATTTCTCCGCACTGCCAATCCCATCTCTCCACCCTGCCCCACACCATTTAAGACCCTCAACGGGTGGTGTGAACATCACTCCCTTATACTTTACGGGAAGGTGGAGGCCAAATCTCCTTTCCCCTTACATCCTAGATTAGATCTGAGGACCACATCGTAGCGACGTATACTGTTTGGATACGTTTTTAATGTCAGGGAGCGCGTATAGGGTTCCCCGAGTATATAGTAACTACCTTGTAGACTGCCCACCATTGTTAACAAGCGAGGAAACCGTAGGGTTCGACCTATCTACCGGAGACACGAGCCATCCTCCAGTCAGGCCGGACCCGTAAACCCCCGCCACGCGTCCAAGCGACCGGACAAATCCAATGGCCCCAAGCCCGCACCCCAGGAGGCGGCCTCATTGGTAGTAGAGCAGCGGCTCCGCGCCCAGCTGGCGGACATTGAACACCAGCCGTTCATCCCCAAGCTGCCCCAGCAGTACGTGTTTGAACGGAGGCTCTCGGAGGGCCACCAGGACCTGCTCCGTAGAGATAAGGACCCGGCCCACCCTGAAGCGGTCGTAATCAAGGGCGGTAGCGCGCACAATTCGGACGCGTCTAGCTACTCGTCTTCCTCTGACGAGGACCAGGACCCTGTCCAGGAGCTCAACGGGTACATTTTCCGCCAGCCGCTCCGGTTCCGGCGCCATTCGACTCCGGCCGCGTTCATCCGCTCCGGGTCCTTCACCCAGGTCCACCACCTCGATTCGAGGTTCACCACCGCCGTAGCCGCCCTCAGCGAGGACTCTGAGCGGGAAGAGGAGGAGCCGCGACGGCGAGCGAGTTTTTCCGGCCCCGGTACCAGTAGGCCCTCTACCTACCGCAAGCGGTCTCTTCCGAGCATTCTCTCGTCGGACGAGGAGGAAGGCGAGGACGAGGAATCGCTCCGTGACGAGCTCGAGCAGGCCAACGAGTTCTTCGCGGACAAGACGGACCCTGTCTACACTGCCATCCGCGACCGGGTAGGGCGACGGCTCTCAGCGGGCGCTGAGTCAGCTGCGGCTGAGCCGTGCGGCTTGATGAAAAGAACCCCTCCGATCACTAGGCGCAAAGACAAGGCGAAACATCACCATCACCGGCCGCCAACGACGACGACAAGCAAACTGGCAGGCCACAACCAATCTCCCAGGCCTCTGGAAGAGGAGGAAGAGGAGGCTTCCGGGTACAGCAGCGCTGATCTGGAGGAGGTGTACGAGTTTGACCGGCGATACCGGGAGGAGAAGCGGCGCAAGGAGCTCGAGGAGGTGACCCGGCAGTGGCGTGAGATGAAGCTAGCGGAGGAGCCGTCGCCGCGGCGCGAGATCCGGTTCCCGCCGGAGATACTCACCATGGTGTTTGACGCCCTCGAGGAGTTTGAGCCCGCCCTGCTCTACGTGTGCCGCGACTGGTACTCGGTCGGCGTTGAGCACCTCTACCGAGCGCCCAAGCTCACCTCGTCCAACTTTGCCACCTTTGTAGAGACCATTTCGCACTCGGTAGTGCGGGGCCCCAGCCGGATCAAGCAGCAGCGCAAGGATCTGGGACAGCTGGTAAAAGTGCTTGATCTGCGCAATATCATCCAGAGTGGCAAGAACTCGTATGTGTCCAAAGTGCTCAGGCGGTGTAACTCGTCGCTCCAGGTGTTCATTGCGCCCCAAACCAGCTTTGGCTATGCCCCGTTGGTGAGCCTCAAGTCGTGCGCCAAGCTGCGGACGCTTGATTTGTCCCTCGTGAGCGAGACTGTCGACTTGCGGGTGCTTTTCATGGCTATTGCCAACACGCAGCAATTGGAGAGGCTCGATTTCCCGAGGTCTTCAGTGTTTTGCGAGCAGTACGACTATGCCTGGCCCGACAACTTGTGGAATTTGGGGCTTAGCGGGGGCATTTCCAACGAGTTTTTGGCGCGAACCAAGTTCCCACCAACAATCACCCATCTCACCGTGAGCCACTGTCCGTTTGTGCAGTCTGACCAGCTGCGGCAGCTGTTGCAGCGGCTCGGGGCCCACCTGGAGAGCCTTCGGGTGCTATACCCCATGCCGGCGTTGAGACCCAACACGCTGGATTCGGTGCTCAAGCTGTGCCCAAAGCTGCGCTCTCTGACCGTGTCCATTGACTATGTGTCGCGGTACTTTTTGTCCACCGTAAACCTTCCGTACGACTCTTTTGGCAAGGTTGTCCCCCACCCGCTCAAGTTCCTCACAATGGAGTCCACGGGCATGCTCGGCCAGAGCCACAAGATTGATGCGGACGACATTTCGCTCGCTATTCTCGACGACATTGTACCGAACCTGACCCACGTCCGCGTCAGCTGCCGTCTCGGCTGGAATGGCGAGGCCGAGGAGGTGCTGGAGCTTGCCGAGATTCTCGAGGACCAGGGCGGAGGGGTCTGGATCTACAGCCAACTCACCTAACTTGACGACCATGATGATATATGATTTGTAATTAAACAACTATGGGCTTTAAACCGCAAAAATAAATATATTCCTCTAAACTGAACACACTGATTGCCTATAGCGACGACATGGTCATTCGTCGCCTTGCCCGCCTAAACCCAATTACCCTGGGGGACTAGTCCCCCAGACCCCCTGTAGCAGGGGCTCCGCCCCTAGAACCCCGTAACAGTGTAACAATGGGGGTTTGGGGGTGGAACCCCCAACTACTGGAGCTCGAGGGCTGGCCCTCGAAGACACCCCAAAGCAATTACCTGGGGGACCAGTCCCCCAGACCCCCTGTAGCAGGGGCTCCGCCCCTAGAACCCCAATTGTGTAACAAGGGGGGTCTGGGGGCGGAGCCCCCGCTACGGGAGCTCGAGGGCTGGCCCTCGAAGACACTCGGTGCAATTGACCTGGGGGATCAGTCCCCCAGACCCCTTGTAGCTCCGCTGCGCGGAGAAACCGCTCACAGTAACGTAATGTGGGTATTTTGGGCCATTGACTCTGAGTGTTGTACGCTGCCCCTCGACATGATCCTAAACCAGAGAACATTACGCTAAGGGACCAAGATCTTGGGGATTATAGAGATGAAAGATAAATCATGGAGTCCTACACTATTTATTCCAACACAATTTATTCCTACACAATTTATTCCAACACTTTTTCCTTACTTTAACTAGTCGCTGCTCCTTCTAGTCGCAGGAATATCCGCGACGTTTAAGTATGCCGGGGGTGTAAACAACCCACCTCCAACTAGACGTGTCGTAAATGCTCAACTATTTACTGGTGCAAGTAAGCCTAACCAGCGTAAAATTTAATAAAATAGTGCGAGTAGAACCGGCGACCCAAAGGGCCACAATAAGAAAAAAGGATATTCCAGGGGATTTGCACCCCTATTTATACTTTTCATTAGGCCAGCTACTGTGATGTGCCAATTGCCGAGCTAAACCTTCCATGACATGACATGTGCAACACCAAGGTACAACGAACGAGAGTAGGGATTGAGAGTCAGGGTAAACTATTAAATAGTGATGGGCAATTTATTCAATAAACTGAATGATAGACTATTATTATGTCATTCCAATTAGGAACTCCTGTAACAGGCTAGCGAATAACTATTCATTACTGGGGTAATAGTTTACCGCGCCAGAAGAGATCGGCGACCAGAATGGGCCACGAGGAGACATTACAAGAGATATCCCAGGCGATTTATAGGTTTTGGCTATACCCGGGTGATACGGCAATCCTTACATAAGAACGACCCAGTAGCTAGGATTTCCGTAACAAGTGCCATTTGTAGACTTAACATGACCTATCAAGTGTAGAGCCACTTTCACTAAAGAAGTCGATAATATGCCGTGCGATTCTACGGCTAGGATGGCGTAACAATACTGAATCGCTACCAATTCGTTTCAAACGCTAACCCTGGTACCAGAACGTTACAATCGCCCGATACCATCAACCTATTAATGTGAATAGTGAATATGTGTACTGTTTAATACATAGATGCCGTTTCTGGACAATGGACCATAATCGGTATCCAATCTACATTCGACCATAAACCCTCCGTATCCGGTTTTATTGTGTCAGATTGTTCCAATACGGTAATCAACTGAGCACGACATGCAAGATTGGCAACGGCATTGTACTCCAGATCTCCAATTACACCAACAGTATACCCCAGTATTGTCAAGTGCCGAGCTGTTTTCACATTCCACCTTGGACCCCTTGCAGCCATGCCCACAACCTGGCCAACAAACTACCGTATGAGGAGACAGGGCCTGTAAGGAGGCGGAAGGGGGCTGAAGGGGTAGCGGTGCGGCTGGATGCGCCCGCGATGCGCGATGGAACGCGTGTCAAGTTCGAGCCCAAATTAGAACAAAAACCCTCCACCAAAACCCTGAAAAAACGCAGCACCATCGCGGGAAAGAGCGTCACAACTCTCCAGAGAGGACACTTTGTAAGTACACGGGCCACTCGCAGTGGAATCCAGCTAATTGAGCAGTTTTTTGACATTCCCGACCATGCCTGCGAAGAAGAAGGCCTCCCGGGCCTCACTCAAGTCTGAGTACGCATCATCTCCAAAGAAGGGCTCTCCAGCCCCCAGCGGTGGGTTCCGCAGGACGACGCCCCCTAAAAGCCAGGCCAAAGAGCGCGCGCTGGGGTCGCGGGGCGACACCATTCTGCTTACCACGGTCGCCGTGGTGGCCTGCGCTGTGCGGTACTGGAAGCTGTGGCAGCCGTCCTCAGTTGTGTTCGACGAGGTTCACTTTGGCGGGTTTGCCCGCAAGTACATCATTGGGCGGTTCTTTATGGACGTTCACCCGCCGCTTGCCAAGATGCTCTATGCGGTGGTGGGATACCTGGCCGGCTACGACGGCGAGTTTGAGTTTAAGAACATTGGCCTTGATTACATTGAGCCCAAGGTGCCGTACGTGGCGATGCGAATGCTTCCGGCGACCCTGGGCATCTTGACTGTGCTGCTTTCGTACGCGACGCTGCGAGCTTCGGGATGCCGAAAGCAGATTGCCTTCTTTGGCGCCTTGCTGGTGACCGTGGACAATGCGCTGGTGACGCAGTCGCGGTTCATTCTGCTTGATTCGCCGCTGCTGTTTTTCATTGCCATCACCGCTTACGCGTTTAAAAAGTTTGAGAACGAGGTGCCGTTTGGGCGGGACTGGTTCCGGTATTTGCTGCTCACTGGCTTGGGCCTCGGCGCTACCGTTTCCTCCAAGTGGGTCGGCCTCTTCACCATTGGCTGGGTCGGCTTGCTGACCCTGTACCAGCTGTGGTGGCTTATTGGGGACTTGACGGTGACTCCACGTCAGTTTGCGAGCCACTTTATGGCGCGGGCTTGCTTGCTGATTGGCGTCCCGGTAACCTTTTACCTGGCCATGTTTGCGCTGCACTTTGTGTGCCTCGTCAACACTGGCGATGGCGCTTCCTTCATGTCACCCGAGTTCCAGGCCTCTCTGCAGCACACCAAGCTCAACAGCCGGGTCCCCGCCGACATTGCGTTTGGCGGTGAGATTACCGTGCGACACTTGAACACCCAGGGCGGCTACCTCCACTCGCACGAGCACATGTACGAGACTGGTTCCAAGCAGCAGCAGATCACCTTGTACCCCCACAAGGACGAGAACAACCTTTGGATCCTCGAAAAGGTGTTGGGCGAGAACGAGACTGCGCCATTGGAGCCAGAGTTCGTTGAGGATGGCGCCATTGTGCGTCTCAAGCACAAGTCTACCCACCGACGACTCCACTCGCACGACCACCGACCCCCAATCTCGGAACAGGACCACCAGAACGAGGTTTCGGCCTATGGTTATGAAGGTTTTGATGGCGATGCCAATGACAACTTCCGAGTCGAGATCATTGACAAAAAGTCTGAGCCGGGCGTTGCCCAGCAGCGAATGCGAACCCTCGACACCAAGTTCCGGCTCGTCCATACCATTACTGGCTGCACCCTCTTCTCTCACAGCGTCAAGCTCCCCAAGTGGGCGTTTGAGCAGCAGGAGGTGACGTGCATCAAGGGCGGCACCCTCCCCAACTCGATTTGGTTCGTTGAGGAGAACTCGCACCCCCAGTTTGGCCCCGACGTGGAGATGGTCACATACCGAAAGCCGGGCTTCTTGTCCAAGTTCATTGAGCTCAACAAGGTTATGTGGCGAGTCAATGCTGGTCTCACCGAGTCGCACACCTGGGAGTCACGACCCGAGTCGTGGCCATTCATGCTCCGAGGCATCAACTTTTGGGTCAAGGACCACCATCAGGTGTACCTGCTCGGCAATGGCCCCGTCTGGTGGTCGATGACCGCGGTCATTGTGCTCTACGTGGCTTACAAGGGTATCTGGCTGCTGCGATGGCAGCGAGGCTACCGAGACTTTGCCAACGACGAGCACTACGCCAAGTTTGATTCTGGCTTTGGCTCGTACCTTCTGGGTTGGGCTCTGCACTACTTCCCATCCTTCCTCATGGCACGACAGCTCTTCCTCCACCACTACCTGGGATCGCTCTACTTTGGTATTCTGGCACTGGCCCAGTTCTGGGAGTTCTTCACGGCTCGATTGATTCGAAACAAGATTGTCTCCTCGGTACTCACCGTGCTCTTCTTCACTGCCGCGGGCGGTTGGTTCTGGTGGTTCTCGCCGCTCGCGTATGGCGACAAGTGGACTCGAGGGCTCTGCGAGCGAAGCACTTTCCTCAACATGGACTTTGACTGCAACTCGTTTTACAACAACATTGCCAAGTACGACGAGGTTGAGGAGCAAAATGTAAGCCCTGACATTGCTGAGGTCCCCCAGGTCAGCGAGGTACCCGAGGTTCCCAAGGAGGAGCAGGCCCAGCCCGAGGAAGGTGAGGAGCCATCCTCGGTCGAGGTTAACAAGGTTGAGGAGAAGGAGGAGGAGCAAATGTTCAGCGCCCTGCCAGTCGACCAGGGTATGATCTCCGAGACGGTTGACGAGGAGGACAAGATTGGCACCTACAAGGGCGAACAGGTCTCCACCAAGCTGCTGGATCAGGTAAAGAAGGTTGAGTACCGGGACCAGGAGGGCAACATCCTCAACGAGGAGGAGGTGCAGCGACTGGTCGCAGAGGGAGTCGTCGAGCTCCAGACTGAGTACACTCAGAAGGACCATTACTACGACCAGAATGGCAAGGAGATTGACCCATCTGACATTAAGGGAATTTAACTAGAAAATTAGGAATACCTGTAATAAATAATTGATACTGTATATATACTCAACGGGACGATTGGCCCTTTAATACATGATCAATGATCCCCAGGGCACCCGTCCCTTGAAGAATCGCTCAAAGCAGTTGTCAAAGAATTTGTGGTGAATGCAGATGTACATTTTGTTAAATGTTACTTCTCCTAGCTAGTGGCCTGTTAATCAGAGAGTAGAATAAGGGTCGCGGAGGAGTCCGAGGCCCAGGACTCTTCATCCTCATGCAGTGACATGGTATTGTCGACGGCCTTAATCTCTGGGTCGTTTTGAAGCACGTCCCGAATTGGGGAGAGCGGCTCAAATGTGTCGTTCTGCGCAGTGGTGGTGATGGGCTGAGCGGTCGGGGCAGTTGCGGCCTCCTTACGATCACCAGTGGTGGAAGAGGTAGGCATGATGAGCGATGATGAAAATATTATCAACTATTTGAATGCGCTGGACGAGTACAAAGTGGCTCAGGAGAAGGTATCGCGACATTTAAAGAGCGTGAGTGGATTATATATACCAGCCCCCATTTGATCTATCACTAACTATTGCTGGGTGCTAGGGTTTCCTTGATCTGGCAAGAGCAAACTATGAGAAATCAGGCGTCAGGTATGGCAAAGACCTATACGACGAGCGCATCAAGGCCATTGTACGGGTGGAGGCAGACGGAGAGGGGATCAGACTGGTCGACTCCACGGGCGATACGCATGATCCTTTAAAGATGTTTGGGATATTGACCCCGCAGCCCTTGAGAGACTCCCAGAGAGAGTTCAAGCGGGCTTTGGAGGGCATGATGGAGCTTGTTGGCGCTCTAAAACAAGTCAAGCAGTGCGAGTCAAAAGTTAATCCCCAGAGCCCTGATCCGGCCAATAACTACGAGTCTATGGATAACCCTGAATCACCAAAGCAAAAAGACGAGTCTATTGACAACCCTGAACCACCCAAGCAAGAGGGGCCCCAATGATTCATATAAATCAGGGTTCATAAATGAGGGTCCATAAGAGATGATATGTCATTTTTTCGTTATATTAGGTAGCCTATCCGCCAAAACCTGTGGGCTAATCACTAATCACAGGATAATAACTGATAGATAGCTGGATCGACGCTCTCAAGTCTAGTCGATTGTGGAGATCGTATTCGTTCGTATTGCAAAGAGTACATGGGGAGATACCCTGGATGCTAGCATGCGGTAAATAAATATTCAGTAATAGATCATATTGATTCTCGGTCGATTTCGACTTTCTCACGCGCGACTTGGAGGATGAGCTCGTCGCATCTGTCCAAAAGCCTCTCCTTCTCCTTCAACGCGTCCTGGTGCTCTTTTTCGAGCTCTTTTAGCCCTTCCTCGAGCTCCTGGAGCTTCTTCAACTGGTCGTTCTCCGTCGAATCAACGCCCGGCAGAGAGTCAACCAAGTGCTCTACCTGCTGCGTCTTGAGAATGACGTCCTTGGCCAGCTCCTTGACGGTTCGCTTGAACTCTTGAGGGTCTTTACTTTCTACGTTGGTATCAGTGGCCTTGGGTTCCCCCTCGACCGACACAAAGTCATGGTTATGATTAATGTAATTCAGTGATGAGTAGAACTGCACCACCAGCTGGTCCAGGCATGTCTGGAGCTGCGTCAGTCTATCCGCCTCGGGATCTATATCTATCTTCTTTTCAAATCCAGGTAGGACAGCCGACATTTTGAGTGGTGAGATGGGAGGTTCGGTCGTCTCCCGACTTCATCTCATGTCGCTCCACTAGGTGCGCGCCGATACAATGCTAGATAGGTTAGGATTGGTGTACGAGTCCAATTGTTCACCACCGTATATGAATATATACAAATGTAAAGTAGGTAGCATATCGTTGCATCGCTTGCCAAGTATTATCTACAGCCGCTCCGTCGGTAGGTATAGTACAGCTTGTAGATGTTATCAATAGTGCGCATAACCCCCCCATCCCACCTACGCGATCATCCCATACGGGAGTAACAGACCAACGGATTCGTTCAAACGGCGCGCAGGAGATGCCCGAGTGCCGTTTATACGGTCGTGGCTGTTGAGATGTCTGAACTCACCCACCACAAAAGGTACATTGGCAACTGATCGTCTCTGGACGTGTCATTGCCGCATCCCCATCTCTTCAGGGGGAGATAGGGGGCATAAGTGGGGGCGCTGGCGTTCATTACATACGAGTTGAAGTAGGGGTATACAGGTACACTGCATTCCAGTCGAGGCGTAGCAGGGACTTGTACTTTTTTTAGCTCAGAAATGTACCATTGATGTGAATGTCATGTACTTATCGGACGGTCCACTACCCACGTAGTACTGGAGGTCTTCGAAAAAACAGCTGCAGGCAATGCGTATGCCCGCTTGTTACAACACTATGCAGCCCTCCCTGTAGATCCTTAGGAAGGAGGGGCCTACCCCTTTGAAGCAGGTTGGCTCAGGGACCAATGTACAGGTGGTGCACTGGAAAGATTACCGTAGTTGCCATGCTTGTAATCAAAACGCTACAATGGTGGACACAATTGCAAGGTTGGCCAACTACGAAGAGGACTCGTGGTCCGGGGATGGACGCATAACGCGAAGAGCTGTGTCTGACAGATGAGTTAATCTATGTGTAATTCGTAATCGATCAAATGTGGGTACAGGTGTAACGGCCCGTCAGCGCGGCTTGAAAAATATCTGTAACTAGTGCGCAGCACCGCGTGAGCCACTAGCAATGGACGTAAATTGTGGGTCGTGATTTTCGTACGACATGGCAAATATGGAATTGATATCCAAAATTAGTGGGCCTTTAAGGGGTACAGGAATAGGACAAGAATTATCAAGGGGTGTTGGAATCGACTGATGTAATGCCATGGTGCTTTGAAATACGGACTTGGGCCTAGTTTAGCCATTGACCAGGTTTAGGTCTGCTCTTTAGGTCCTTTGGGTCCTTTAGGTTAGTTTTCTTAGGTATGCTCTTAGGTCTGGGGTTCACCCCATGATATAGCAGTCAAATAGTAATGAAATGATTGAAGAAAGAAACAAAACAGAGTTCATATACGGTCGTGATATATAAATACAAAATGGCTTTAGAACCATTGGAACCCATCATCGTCCCGCTTCTCCTCATAGAGAATCTTGGAGCGACTTTCTGGCAGCGGCCCAATGCCGAGCCCTTCATTGGTGGGCGGCGAGTTGTTGACGACGACTGACGGGACAGGCATAGTCGAGACAGGCAGTTTAGGCGACGGTAGCAACATTGAGTGTCGCTGTGGTGTGTACGGATGGTGGGGCTGCTGATACTGAGTACTCTCCGGACGCCGCGTCACAGTGCCATTGATGGGCTTGCTGGTGGTAACAGCAGTCGCTGGCTTGGCTGCCTGGTAGCTGTAGTACGGGGTAACGGATGGCGCGTCGTCTGGGGTTGAGCTGAGCAGCCAATTCTGCTGCTCAAAGAACTCGGTGTTCGGGGTCGCGTTCCACGAGCCAAAGCTCTCCACCGAGGGCTTCTTGTCGATACAAGCAGCTATTGCAGCAGGGGGTGGGGTGAGGTTGGTTGGGGACGCCCCTCGGAGCGACAGGTTCGTAGGAGACGGTGCAGCCGAGGTCATGGGTGTTGATGCTGCGTGGGAAAGAGCCGAAGTGTTCGTCGTCGCAACCGACGCGATCGAGTCCTCGTGGCGGTGGCCAATCTTATGGCTTGGCTGGCGTGACACTGCCTGGGGGATTGAGATGGAAGAAGAGGTCGAGAGACACGAAGTCGGCCGCGACATGGAGGTCGAGGAGGAAGAGGAGGAGTAGTTACCAACAACCCCCTGCAAGGTCGCTGCCCGCAGCGCCTTGTTATCGCTGCTGCTTCCCCGGAGATAGTCAACGTCAATGTGCTTGTGGTGAACAAAGTTCGTGGGCGCCGAAATCCTGGACTTGAGTGGATGTTTGGTCTCCTTTTCCTTACTGCTGCTACCAATGAAGCTCATGATTCGGCTCGTAGTCGAGCTGGACCGCGTGTGGGACCCCGACATGGTGTTCATTGGGGTGTTGGACCGCTTCGGGGTGATCATGGAGCTTCGCGATGGGCTGTGCTTGAGCTCAGAGATGGGCTGGGCTGATATTGGTGCTGAAATGGAGGCGGCGGACTGATGGGTTGGTTTCCGCTCGCTCTTGGACCCGAACCGCCTCAGGAGTTTTCGTTTTTGCTTGAGCTTTCGAATTGCGCTCGTCTGTTTAAACTCCTCATTATCAGAGTCGTCCGAGGACATTACCATTGACGAATCGTCTCCGTCGTCGTCATCGTCGAGCCACACATCTCGCATTGGCGGTGCATGGAGCAGCGAACTTCTGGTAGTGGACATGCCAGAGGTGGTAGCGCTCGGCAGTTTTGAAGTAGACGTCTTGCGAGTCATGGGGAATGCAATTGGCTGGACGAGCTGGGGCGACCCGTTGAGGGAGCGCATGCTCGGGCTAGAGGCTCTCGAGGAAATAACCCGGTGGTGCTGCTGGAATTGAGCCGCCTGGCTCTGGAGCGGCGGAGTGGTCTGCTGTTGCTGCTGCATGACCCTGCTGAGCCGGTTCTGGTGCTGCGGTTGGTAGGTCTGCTGCTGGTATTGGGGCTGGCCAAACTCCTCTTCCTCGACAATGACCTCGCTGCGGCGCTTTGCCTCTAATTCAATGCGCTTGATATCTTTGGACTCGTCGCGCCGGTAAATGACCGGCGTGATGTCCGAATTGAGCACGGGCGCCGAGATGATGCTGGTGGAGATGGAGGACTGGGAGCTGGTCCGAGCTTTGTGGGACGGTCTGGAAGAGTATGAAGCAGCAGAAGAGGATGAAGTAGAGGTGGTAGAGCTGATGGAGAGGGAGTGACTGTGCCGGAAAGACTTGAGCGAGTTTCGAAACGAATTCGAGCGTTGGACGTCTGACATATTTATATATACTACCAGTACATCCAATTGCGTCCCCCCCGCGGCGTGTGCGTACGTTTGTTACAACGCGCGTTCGTGTATGTGTAATGTGTGTGTGAGAGGTACTACACAGGCAGGTGTGGGCTGTATTATTTTTCACCCGTTCGCTTCGCCTGCCAGTGGAGGTAGATATATAGGATGGCAGGTGCGTATACAGGGGGTAGGGTGGTGATAGTGGTTGGCTGGCCTGGTCCGCGATATGGTAGGTAGTAGACACGCCGTTGATGCAGAGCCTTTCCCTTCTCCTGGATTGTTTATTATATTTCCAAAGGAGAAAAATGCAATGGACGGCATGCAATTGATATATGTGCCTCGAACTTTTTTATACTTTTTTTTTTTCAACAGGCCTGCTCATATGGAGTCGGTTGGACACTTCTCTCCTTTTTTCGGTTGCACATGCATCATGTATCCATAAAACTGTCTGAGCACAGACTACAGTAAAAAGCCCACCGGGACCGTTAGAGCACGGTGCCACGTTATGGCTGGTTATAACACCGCCGCGTGGGTTGAACCGCTCGATGGGATTTTTTTTTTCGCAGTATGATGTGTGTGCGATGCGGACCTAACCAACCACCCCCTGGTACTAAGATTTAGGTCCGGACCTGCCTCAATTTCGGTCCACCCGTCGATTATCGCATTAGTGTAGCATGATAGTGTTAGCTAGGAGGTGCGTATTTGCCCATCAAGCGAGGAGAAGTCTGCATGCATTTGATCAAAGTGGAGTCGCTGCTGCGGTTGGAGGCACCCTTCTGTGGGATCCACATACAGTGTAGTACCGTAGCCCTCCTCAAGGACGCTCTGTAACTGATCGCCCTGCTGCCAGTACTGTAATATCCCGAATACGGACAAAATCGCATATGAACTCCATCTCACGAGCCGAAACTCCTCTCATCGCTCTACACCCCCTCCCTTAGATCCTTTCTACTGCAAGCTTGCTTCACATTAAGCAGGGTGCTCTCACAAGCATTTATCAAATCTTGCAATCTGAATCTTGCCGAATGGCTCTCCGGTCTGCGGTAGAAACATACACCTTTTATGTACATATGCCGCGGGAGCCGCATACACACGGCTTTGCTCCTCAAGGAAGGAGGGCCTGCAGTTAGATTAAACGCGCTGCACCGCCGTTGCCAACCGGCTACTGGGGGGAGACAGTACTGTGGCCTTGGGCTACACGTGAATAATGCGTTCATTTCCAGCCCAAACGAAGACCCCAAGCCTCAGGAGACGACAAGCCCCCTTATGTAGCAATAAATAGCATCACCACAACTCAACAGTGTGTATTCAAGGGCCAGCCCTCGAGCTCCTGTAGGCTCCGCTGCGCGGAGAAGCATTAGCATACAACGTACATAGAATGGGTCCCTAGGCCCCACCCCCCATCTTGCCAAACTGGAAGACAGAGGCCGCAGAGGACGAGGTGGCGGCACCAAACGACATGGAGCGGTCCTCCTCTTTGGCGTCATCCCCCAGGGAGTCGCCCAGGCCAAACAACCGCCCATTGTACTGCGATATGTCTGCAATCTGCTTTCCCAGCCGGTGAAACACCGAGTCGGACAGAATCGAGTCGGGCCCAGCCTGGTTGAGCCCATTGTTACCCCTGAGCCCCGGCGATAGCGTGATGCTCAGCTCCTCAGCAGCATCCAGCAAGGAGCTCTTCTGGGGGTTGCGCAGCAACGCGTTGGACCGAGCAATGTACTTGACGTCGTACATGGATGGAAAGTACTTGTTCAGCGTACGCAGGAACCCGCTCTCCTCCACCGGCACCTCCTTGTTAAGCATGATTGACAGCAGGTACCCCAAATCGTACCCACTGTGAAAGGTGACCCAGTTAACGTCCGGATTGAGCACCAACCCGCTCGAAATTAACAGCTCCCCAAACGCAAAGGGGTCAATTCCCTCCGTTTCATGCTTGGCAAAGTTGATCCCGCTCTGCCGCAACAGCTCTACCCCGTCACTCGAACACATGTCCTCGTTCGCACTGAATCGGAAGTTGAATTGCCACGTCGACGGCACCGGCCGGTTCCCGGCTTCGTCTGAAAAAGTCACCCCGATCTGAATCACCGACAGTATGTCCACGTTCGACCGCAGCGTCTGGTAATGGTACTCAGATGTGGTCCGGAACGTACCTATCGGGCGCGCCACAATGCCTGGGAACTTGCAATCGACCGATATGTAGTTATACCGTAGCACCAGATCGCGCATCAGCGCCAATTGCTCCTCTAGATTCCACTTCCACACATTACGCACCGTCTCTTGTGCCGGCTGTGGCTGCTGCATCGCAACTACAGGGTTCATCATGGCGAAATGCGGCGCCATGGGTATCTGGACATTGTACCCTTGGTACCCCATTGTCTGCGGCGGCTGCCGTGGGTAGCCCATCTGGGGCTGTTGGACGTAGCCTTGCACGAACTGGCCCTGCTGGCCCTGTTGCATCATCGGAGGGGGCGGCGGTGGGCCCTGTGTCGCCATCCGTGCCCCGGAGGGGGGGAAGTTCGCTCTCATCTTGTCGTGGTGGTGATGGTTGGTGGTGAAATTTGACGGCGCGACATCCGATCACTATCGGGGCCTGGGGTGTAAGCTTCCAACTACGGGCATTGCAGTGGTTACAAGTGTATTTTGTGAGCATATTCCGGTGTAGTGCCTTTGAGGGCCAGTTTTTGAGGTCCATGGCGGAGTCTTTGCCCAAACCCGCGTTACACCATTGGTTACGCTGTAACGAAACTGCAACAAGCCTGTAACCGGAACCCAAAAGTGTAACGGGGAAAAGTACCGGAACTATTCGTATAGCTCTACAGATGTATTCTTCCGGGGAAGTATTCGTATAACTCTACAGGTATTTTTCCAGAAAAAGTATTCGTATGAGTATAACTCTATACGAGTTCTTCCAGGAATGTATTCGTATAACTCTACAGGATCTTCGAGCTCGTAACCGAGGGAGCTTATCCTCCCGTGACGCTGTAACGAGGCAACTGAGGGAAATATCAATGATCTATAGTTAATACAATGGGGTCGTTACATCATTTGCGGTACTCGTAAAAGTCCAACGGGAGTGATTTTGTCCAGTAATTCTGCCCGCCTCGCTCTTTCATCGTGTCCAGTAAAGTACAAGATACTCGCTGGGCAGTTGGAACTATGCGCTCGCTAAACTCGTCGGACACTATCCCCCGGTAGCTGAGGAAGAGTCGGTCAGTCATTTGTGCCAACATCTCAATAATGGTCTCGTTGCGAGTGTCAATCTTCTTCATGGCAAGCGTCAGTGTCTTGTACGGCTTGCCAATGGTCTTGGCCCCTAGCCTGACCGCCTTTAGGGACAGATCAGCGCCACCCGGGTTATCAATAGCAAGGTGTGGGATTTTTATGGCCGATTGGAGGAGTTTCCAATGGACGCCCTTTGCGTACATAACGTGCAGTGTCGTGAGGGTCGCCGGAACGTCGCCAAGCACATTGAGACCGTCGCCCTCCACAACATCAAGATATAAGCTCTCTAGGTTGGGGAATATCGTGCTCAGCTTTTGGTAGCCCGGCATGTCATCTTTTATCTGGCCAAAACACCGTAGGCTGATCACGCTGGGGCATGGGGCACCTATCTCAGTGATGTTACTGATCCCCAGCGAAGTTACAGAACTAGGCAACGACCACGTCTCCACTCCCGGCGCGTAGAGCACCCGGTGCATCGTCACCGACTTGAGGTTCGGCAGCTGCGCTATCATCCCCGTCAGCTGTCCGTCAGCGGCCGAGTAGTAACCGTCAACGTCGAGGATGTGCAATTCTGGAGCAACCAATTCAAACCGCTCCAATGCCTCGGGCAGGCCATCTCCTTCATCGCTGTGGCCCGTCAGGTACCTGAACGGTAACTCGGAGTCCGAACGGCTACCAAGATGCCAGGTCGGCTCGTGGTGGAGTACAATTCGCAAGAACCTCAGGTTGAGATCCCTGGGAAAGCATGGGTGTGGATGTTTGTGGGTGCCATGGTCTCCGAAATGGAGGACTGGAGTCTCTGAAGTGTTGATAATGACGTTCTGCTCAATGTGTCGCGGCAGCGATCCCGTCAGCTCATCGAGCAATCCGTGGCCCCTTTCGAGGGAGCTGATCCAATACATGGCATTGATATTGATGCGAATTAGCTCGGGGAATGCACTTGGGATCCTTTTGACGAGCCACCGCATCAGATTCTTTTGGTTCATGCCGCGCGGCGACCCTTGAACATCGATATTGTCCTGTGATCCAGAGTAGAACATGGGGATCGAGATGGTAAGCTCGCGAGTCTGCTGGAACGGGCCCTCAAACTCCTTGTCGTGAATCGCCTTGCACAGTTTGACGAAATCAGCCGCTTTGGTAAGGCGGAACTTGAACCCTTTGCCCGCGGTAGGGTCATGAATACAGTTGTCGGAAGACACCCAGTCTTCCCCCTCGTGACGCTCGAAATAGGGCGCAATCCGCTTGGACTTCTTGAAGCCGAGATCAATGATTACCGTCCTCCATCGCTGAGAACTAATCGCGGCGTAGAAACTTCTATTTATTTGTCGAGCCTGCTCTTGTTCTTCTTTGCTGAGGTGATTGACCACCATACACAGCAACTCTAGCGGCAAATCCTCGATACCCATGGTTTTCCACAGGGCTCAGTCTGTAGAAAGGTTGTGGTTAATCTGGCGCCCCCTATCTCTCACTTTATTCTGTACCCCTCCCCCCCTCTGTCTTTTTTGCTTACGGGTACCAACTGGCGTCCCCGTGCATAAGTCCGGCTTGCCCGTATGCAGGTGTCAGAGTCTTGGGTGTTTTACATGGTGTACGTACGCGCAACCAAGAGACATTACATTTATAGCTACTTGTACAAAAGCGTTCTTTATTTCTAGGGGCAATCGCTCATTCTTTGCAATGGATCACGCTGTCTGATGTCGAGGTTGAACCCCTAAATCCAGGGGGTGGGCGGGCCCCATGTATGTCTCAGAATGTGCTGAGAAATGCTTACGGCCGTCGGATCTGTAGGCAAACGTGAGTACAAATGTCTCACCCGGCCGTTGGCCGATCATGGAAGATTGATGCATACCGCCTTCTATAGCCCGTCTTATCGTCTTCTATATATACTACTACATTTGTTGTACTCCATTGGACCGTATATAAAGTCGAAATTCTACCAATGCCAGGTGTGTAATATTTAAAGCCATAGTCCTACCGTCAATCTATTCTATCAATGAACATGAAAATACAATATTAATACGTTAAGTTGGTTAGAGAGTAGCTGGCTCAGTGACGCCTCGAGCAGCGACACCGCCGGCCTTGACCTCACGGGCCGCAACCTGGATCTTGAGGTCCTTGGTTATGCTAAGGCTGACCTCAATCTTAGAGCCAGCAGTGACACCCTTGAGGCCAAGCTCGGCAAGCTTCTTGCCTGGCTTGGTGACCTTCTCTCGCACCTCCTCGTCCTCATCATCGGACCAGTCAGACTCGTCGTCGTCCTCGGCGTTCTCCTCCTTTGGAGCCTTCTCCAGAGTCTTGGTGACAATCTCAGAGACACCCTCGTGGACGGCAATGAGCACGTTCTCAGAGTCAGCGGTGAACAGCTTGGTGGCTCGGATTGGAACGGCAGTGTAGTCGACGAGAATTGGCTCGAACTTGTCGCCGCACACCACACCGATTGGCGCAATGGTGTGTGGGGCAACGGTGACGACCGGCTGAAGAGACTCCTTGATCTCCTCGTCCTCAAAGTCACCAATGAGAGAAGCCTGGATGGCACAGCCTCGGGCAACCAACTCATTTGGGTTGAGAGCCTTGGTGTCGCAGGATGGAGCAACAATGGCGGTTCGGTCCGCATCGAAGAGAGCACCAACGGAAGCGGCAACCTTTGGAGTGAACGAAACGCCGCCGGCAAGAAGAACCTCGTCAATGTCAAGCACATCGAGGTCAGCCTTCTTAACCAAGCTCTCCACAAACTCAGTCATCTGGTTGAACACAGTTCGGCCGGTGAGCTCGAACCGCAGTCGGTTGATGGTGGTGTGGTAGTCCATGCCGCCGGCCAGAGACTCGATGGCGAAGTTAGCAGTGGTGGTGTTGGAAAGAGTCTTTCGGGCAGCCTCAGACTCGGCCATGAGCTTGGCAACAGCTCGGGCCTCCTTTCGGGGGTCAATGTTGAACTGCTTCTCAAAGTCCTTGGCAACGAACTCGCTCAGGGCCTCATCAAGCTTAACACCGCCAAGCTCGTAGTTGTGAAGAGTGGCCAAGATGGTGAAGATGCCGCCTCGGCACGCAATAACGGCACCATCGCATCGGGTTCCGCCAAAGTCGGCAACCACGTAGATCTTGTCCCCCGGGTTGACACCGGCTCGCTGGGCCACGTGGGCCAGCAGAGCCGCAGTTGGCTCGTTGATGACCTGCTGGACCTTAAGGTTGGCCTTGGCAGCAACATTGACCAGGGCCTGTCGCTTCTCCTCGGAGAAGTCGGTTGGAACAGCAATGACGGCACCGTCAATTGGCTTACCAATGAAATCGGAAGCAGACTCCCGGATTCGGTCCAGGTGTCGCGCAGCAATCTCCTCGATGGAGACAACCTCCTCGGCGGCCTCCTCGCCCTTGACAAGCTTGAAGGCAGCCTGGCCGGCCTGCTCAACAGGATGGGCCGAGGCGTGGTTGTATGTTGGGTCGACGTCGGCGTAAGAGGAGCCGATGAAGTCACGGAAGTACACCACGGTGTTCTTAGCGTTTCGGATCAGCTGGTTCTTGGCCTGCTGGCCGTGGTACTCGTCGACACCAACGTAGGAGATGGCGGTGGGGATCGCTCGGTCACCGTCCTGGTTCGCGATGACATCGACCTTGCCGTCCTTCTCGTAGGCAATCGAAGTAGAACTGTTGCCAAATGCAATGCCAATTACGGTACTCATCTTTAGTCTTCGGTAAACCAAAAAGGTCCAGTCCTT
>JAKTQL010002465.1:23936-67384 GCA_030558815.1 Blastobotrys malaysiensis
TCAGCTGGTTCTTGGCCTGCTGGCCGTGGTACTCGTCGACACCAACGTAGGAGATGGCGGTGGGGATCGCTCGGTCACCGTCCTGGTTCGCGATGACATCGACCTTGCCGTCCTTCTCGTAGGCAATCGAAGTAGAACTGTTGCCAAATGCAATGCCAATTACGGTACTCATCTTTAGTCTTCGGTAAACCAAAAAGGTCCAATGGAGGTGAAAAATTTAGATTTTTCATGCTAAAGCCGTGCGGTGAAAAAAAAAAATGTCGGAGGTCCGCGATTCGTTATCATTGCGATTATGCGCGACGAAGATAGTATATAGTATAGTATTTGAATTAGTGAGCAGGGGGGTGTAGGGTAAGAGTTTTCAAATATTGGCAGTATCACATGTTGTAATTAGCATAATGCATTATGTGTTGTAATGGTACCGACATCGTAGAGCCTGGTATAGCCGTATTGGTTATAGAGCGCTATATACCGGAACTGCGAATACGGTCAATCTGCAAGTGGCAGCATTGATCGTTGCAATGTTGTGTATAAACTCATCTGCGGCATCCGACTAGTTGAATAGTCTTACGTATTCTCATATGGATTATCAAACACAATTACAGAACTCCTGACCAACGCCGGCAATGTACTCATCAAGTCCGGTTGCTTCATGTTACACATGTTGCATGGCGAATTGAGGTACCAGGAGGATAGATCAGCCTATCATAAAAATAGATTCCCTTGGCTGTAATGAAACCCCGCTTTCCTCCGAATATGGAATAACTTTGAGAATGTAATACGGCATCTTTCTGCAGACTACTGGTATCCGCAATCATCTGGCCCCTCAGTACGGTTATGTGATATGCGTATTCTATAAAAGTTGCATATATGACTGGTGATTACATCCTAATATGCAGGAATTCTCATTCCAGATGCATATTGCATCTCACGAAACCCCAAAGTTGATACAAATGAAGAGAACAGCTATAGGGACACCAAGCCTGCTGATGTGACCAGTACTTTAGTCTTCAGTTATGATTGGTTATATAGGTTGTATGTAGACCGCTCCGCCTCCTGGGCAACTACACAGCGCCTATTTAAGCACCTATTTTCCTGATCGGTTCTCAAATTGGTTCTCTTCATTACTACTGTATCTCTTTATCATGCAAGAATCCAACAACGAACCTCGCGAGATCACCCACGTCGACGTTGTCTCGATAGACGAATTCTTCGCCGATTATGACCCCCTCAAGCTACTGCCCGAGGAAGTGAGACGGCGGCTTGTGGAAACCAAGGTGAAAGGTATGAAAGAGCTGCTCGAACTTACCACATGGGCTACAAACCACCTTCCCGGGCTCAAACCAGGAGTTAGTCTTTCCACGAAAGAGTCAGACAATGGAGTCACAAGCATGGTCGCTAGCGATGGGGGAGAAGAAAAGGTATATGCGGTTGTCGACCATTCAAAGTCCACCAATCCAGAACTGCTCCATCCGGTCAAGACAACTGAAGATACCAAATAGTTACCAGGCTACATAACCCAACTGTTTATTTTCTAAGTCTAACAATCCTCCAACCGCAGTCTTAGCTATACGGCCCCCGTGTCCCTATAACTGGGGTACCCCTAGAGTTTTCCTTTTAGAAGCTTGTGACGGATCTTGTTATGAGGATCAGTTATCGATGCAGCTGTAACTTCATGCAGTCTGTTCTGCAGGGAGGATGCATACCCCCCATCCCTCAAATGAGGACCATCGCGACATAATTAGTCTCCAGCTCACAATTCTTCTCTAACCGATATGTCATCGAATCACCAATGATCAGTGGCCAAGCTCCATCTCATAAGCAGACTCTTAGAGAGTATGTCCAAGAGCGTAACGACGTTATCGACAAGTTGCTGGAAGACATGAGAGAGCACCCGGATCTCAAGCCGGGTGTCAAACTTTTTGCAAAGCTACTTGAAACTAGCGAACTCGGTGAAATCTGGGACATGGGCTTTAAAGATGGTGAAAAGGAGCATTCATATATGATTTGCGGCCACACCGGCTTGGCAATACAGACATTGTTGAATAGAAGATTGAAGTGATGAGCACAAAAAGTCAAGTTCCCTTGAGGGATATTATAATTGATTATAGCTAACGTATACGGCGCTCCAATAGAGTATTATCAGCCACATACTTGATAATGTCCAGGATCTACTATTATCAGATGCTGAATACTAGCAGAGGTACTCCCAAATCTAGCGTATCCGCATTTCAAATGAGGATTGCATGTACCCCTCAATTGCCATAGTCCTCACGTTGATATCGCAAAAGTGGCCAATAATACGAGTTTAGAGATCCATGGCGTCTGTTGCAGGAGAGCTGAGCCTAGAACCCCTCGTTAATGTTGAAGCCTTGGATGGAGCTGCCGCAAATCGTTCCGGTTGTGATTGACTTGTCACAGTCCTCATCGTACCACAAACTAGCTATTCTAAAAACTATTTAAATGTGTCCTGTTCCCCTCTTTCAACCACTCAATCCATTCACTGCATTTCTATCTACACGACGAGAAACATGAACCAAGACGAAATCACCCGAGTTAAGCTAGTTTCACTAGAGCAGATGTTCGGACCAGGCAACCCATGGGATAAAATTCCTGTGGACGTGAAACGTCAGATCCGGGAGACTAAACCAGACAAGTTGAAGAAACTGCACGAGGGCAGTGTACACGACCTGGCCAAACACAGCGAGCTCAAACCAGGCATTGTTCTCTTCGCAAGATTGGACAAGGCTATTGGGCCATTGGAAATGTGGGAGCTGTGGTTCAGAGATGGTAAACAGGAGTACATGTATGCCATTGCCTGCTACTCCAATACCCCTCTTGGCCCAAACCCGCCCAGTGAACCTTCTACGACGCGTAACGGGAAACCGGCCCCAATGGAGTAGTTATCAAGCTCGCTTAAGCCTATTTTCTATAGCTAATATATATTCGGTGCTATGGCGCCCCGGATTAAGAGGATGGAGTCTAGGTACAATTGGTACAACGTAGTTCGACTGGTGCTTTAAGATTGCTACGTATGTTACTCCGATTATGTCCCGTAGTATTTGTAGTAGATACTGCATGGTTGGTTCCCCTAGCCCTTTGCCTGCCCCATTCAAATGCGGCACGACTATATAAACAGTTACAGTTTGTAGTTCTCCCCCTCTACGTACTGTTTACTAATTGAATCGCCAATGACCAACAATCAATCCAAGGAAGCACGACCGTACAACACTGACATGGGTACACCGGAGGAAGTCCATGCATTCGATACTTTCCTCGAAGGCCTGCCAGAGGATGTGAAGCAGCGGTTTTTGGAGGCGGGGCCAGATGATGTGAAGGATATAGTAAATATCATACTATCGTCCGTTACGGCCAAACTCCCTCCAGGCATAGCCGTATCGCTAAAAGAACCGGAGGAAGGTGTCATTGAGGTTGTAGGAAACCGCGATGGAAAAGAAACGCCCTTAGTGGCAGTTATGAATAGGAATGGTATCATCCCGGAGGCATTCCATCCAGATCCTCAAGGCAATGCAGCTCATACGACCGTGAATGACGTTGACTAGCTTCTTTGCCGCCGCCAGCCTAAAGCTATTATATTATGGAATATCAACTATTTATCTTATATAAACTTGCTAATTAACTGCGTTCAAACATAGTCCATACGGTCTTCTGGTACGTTACAAACTCCGGGTTCCCCGGTGACAGCCACTCGCCATTAAAGCCGCATATAACTTGGTTCCAGATGTTTACTATCTACCTATGCGTTGATATTAACAATACTCCTAGATGCTGCAGCATGTAATAGCGGCATGTCTGGCTCATGTCATATCCTCATTTTAATGAGGCTCCACTCACTGCATGCCAAGTGGGGGTGCAGATAAAACAAACCGCACCAAATGAGGATCAGGCATTATATAAAATATCGGAAACTCATAATTCTTTCTTCAACCACATTGAACAATGCCTGGAACCGAGTCACATCAGAAGACTACCGAGGAGACGCTTCGAGAGTGTCATGCCTTCCTTAACTCACCCCCCCGGGTGATGCAATGGGACGTTCTATCACAGATTGAGATTATCCGGCGTTCGCTCCATTGCCAAGCTGTCATTGCTAACAACCAGCCATACTGCCCTGATGGCCTGGTCCTTCGTGTAAAAGACCTGAAATGGGGTATCTCTCAGGTTGTCTACACTATCAATGGAGGGCCCGAAAAGGTTTGCAACACTATCGATTATAGAAAGGGTGTTGTCCCTGAAGGCCCCATAATAACTTGATTTAATGTTTTAATATATCGAAACGTCTGTCTAGCAGGCAAATATGTTGAAGTAATCAAAGCCTACGATACGAGTGCTAAAATGTTCAAAATACGGAATATTATTGTCCCTGACCCAGACTTCTCCCTGATACTACAGTAAGCGATAGTAGAAACTGTTCATTGTATACTTCAATTGACGTCCAAATGGCTAGGGTAGTGATCCAAGTTTCAGATATTGGCACGTTGGCAGATAGAACCAAAGTAGATAACTCTGGTATAAAGACTAGTGGACTTCTTTGCCGGCTTTCTCCATTATCAAATATCGCTCTCGACCAGCCAACCCGACTTCCCTATTAATGTGGCCATGGGTATTAAAGATCTGGAATGGAGGGTCTCACAACTCGTCTACACTTTCAATGGCGGACCAGAAAAGGTCTTCGCAACAATTGAAGATAGGGGTGGTATTACCCGCGACCTGATGCTCCAACTCCGCCAAATCCGCGAAGGGGAATTATCCAGCCGAGTACCCAACCAGACTGCCTGAACATTACATTATAACAATTGCTATATACTTTAACTTCATATCCATTCACTCTCTTTAGATAGCCCTTTGGAGCCGAGCTACAGGAGGGCTGGGGGTATGTAATGCCTTCAAGGACTAACCGCTGTAACGAATTCTGTAACAAACTCCCAGTAACAGCGTGCGGTATCAGCCGCACGAGCCTCACAAGTCGCAATTATAAAAATAATCCGATCATGCAATGCAATATGCTGCAGAATTTAATAAACCTCGACAAGTAGTCCAGATAATCCCTGGCACATTTATTGCGTCCTCACGCCTCAGTTACTGGTAGTTCCGTGATTTGAAAAGTTGGGAGGCGACATCATCACCACCGCTATCACTGGCGACCACGGCGGATGTTCACGACTCCAGCGACGTACAAGAAGAACGCCGGGACGCTCAAGACGGCCGATGGCGACAAGTCCGTACAATGGCAGGGTGCTAACGATAGCGCTCCGATGGTGAACTTCGCCGTCGCAAAGATCCAGTCCATGACGGCGACCCCGGCGACCTCGGCCAAGATCCTGCTTAAGATCATCGTCAGCGGCAATGCTGACGAGGAGCCTGTCAGCTACATGTTCTCCTTCACGTCGCGGGACCTTTTAGAGAGCGCCAAGGTGACCTTCCAGGCGCTGGTGCAGAAGGAACGGTCGGCCAAGGAGGAGGCCGCCAATGGCTCGGCCAATGGCAATGGCGCCGCAGCCGGTGCGGCGAAGAAGCCCGTCACGTACACGCTAGATGCCAAGAAGCTGCTGGGGAACCACGAGCTTCAGAAGGGCTTGCTGAAGGAGAATAAGGAACTCATGAAGACCTTTCAGGAAGCGGTGATCCAGGGCGGACTGTCGGCGTCAGAGTTCTGGGGCGCCCGAGTTGCATTGCTTCGAGCGTATTCGTTTACATTATCGCAAAAACGGGGCAAATACAACGTACTGAGCACGATCAAGCCGGCCACGGGCACCGACAATGAAGTCAATGTGTCTTTGACACGGGAGAAGATTCACGATATCTTTGAGCAGTACCCAATCGTGCGCCAGGCATATAATGAGAGCGTTCCACGGCTCTCTGAACCCGAGTTTTGGGGGCGGTTTTTCCAGTCGCGGCTGTTCCGTAAGCTGCGGTGCGAGAAAATCGGGCCCAATGACAAGGCAGATGGCATTCTCGACAAGTATCTAACACAGGAGGACGCGCTGGGGACCAGGAAACGCATGGCGGAGGAACAGGACATGTATGTGCCGCAGTACTTGGACATTGAAGGCAACGAAGAGAACTCCTCGGAGCGGCTTGGTAACCGCCCAGATATCACCATGAGACCGGGCTTCTCGGGGCTCGACACCATGTCGCAGATTCGTACGATGAATTTATTATCACAGCATATGCTGCAGATGGACGAGCGGAGAGCCGCGAAGGAGGATGGAGAGGTAAATGCTGCGGATACCCCAGTGGCGATTGACCCACAGCCGCAGCGAGAAGATGAGGAGCTCGATGAGATGACGGGTCTTTCCGACCTCAAAGAGACCGAGACGACGGCCAAGTCGGTAGAATTGCATATAAAAGAGCAGAAACGACTCAATGAGGAGACGGAGCGGGATTCTGAGTTCAAGAAGACGCTCGATACCACGGCATACCTCGCAGAAATGCGCCAGAATGCCCACGGTGTGCTTGATCTGAGCGCCGTGGGAGATGCGTCGTATAAACCAGCTATTGCCGGGGCTAATGACCAGATCATTCAAACGCGGCGGCTGAGATCGCAAGAGGCGTCGCAGAATTTGAACAATAACGAAAACTGGGGTGGCGAGAGACGCCTGCTGGACCAGATACAAATGACCCATGCCACATCTATAGAATTCCTGCGTCACTTTTGGAGTCATTTCCTATCCGGGGATCCAGGCCAAGCTGCCCCCTTGGCGAAGATTGTCGCCAGTTTGAAGAAGAGCATGGAGCGAATCGACGCTGTCGTCCAGCAGGGCCAGTCCGACCAGGACAAGAAGAAGATTAGAAACTCACTGCAGCCGCTGAGTACTGGCATCCTAACCGCTCTGGAGAAGTACAACGAGGTTCTCGCCAAGTCCACCACTACCACGACAACCCCACGACCTTGAACACCCTCAAAGCATTACCAAACCAAAGGGAACGAGAGAACTACGTTATGGTGTATGTATATATCAAACGAACTACCAATTGATGCTGGTCTGTTCAATAGTAATGAAATAATAACTGTTCGGGAGTTAGTATTAACCTATTAAAAAGTTAGGAAAGTCCATTGGACACCTTGAACCCGTCCCATGCAGAGTTGAGCGTAATAAATACGGCATTGGCAACCATCTTCTGCTCCGTGGTCGCATTGTCGGTAATCTTATCCGGGTGGGTCTTGGCCACCGCTTTCATGTAGGCAATCTTGACCTTCTTGGGGAGCACCAAGTCCGCCATCGAAACGGTCTTCCACTGCAGCTCTGGCCACAGTACATTATCGAGCGACGCCAGCAACCCCCGGAGATTGTCCTCCTTGCCCCGTCGCCACGCATCGATCTTGGTTTGCACCGAGTCGTAAAGCACAAACTTTTCCGTCTCAGACTTGGCAGCCTGTTCATTGACCTGTCTAATTCGGTCCACCGCCTCTTTACCCGCTTTGGAGGTTGGTCCACCAGAGGAAGGCCTCGTGGGGGGTCTAGATGGCGTTGGGGTGGCCTTCTTTGGAGTCGGATCGAGCGCTGCCTGGCATCGTCGTCGCCCGTCCATAGTGTTCTTGTTGGCGTGCCCATTGTTAATGGCCAGGGTCCATGCCTCTATGCTTTCTTTGAACTTCTCCATCTGCTCGTACGACTCTGCACGCTTGATGATGAGCTTACCCCAAATCTCCTTGAGGGGCTTGCCCGGCTCAGCCTCTTCGCCGTCGCCCATGCCCGATCCAATGATCAAGAGACCCTCGTCAGCGTCTCGCAGTGCTCCTTTAATATCACCAAGCTTGTAAAGACACGCTGCTCGGTTGGAGAGCAGGATCGGTCGCAACAAGTGCTTTGGAGGGATGGACTCGAGGGCTCGTCCATAGTGTTCAGCAGCACTAGTGTAGTCGCCAGTCTTGAAGGCCTCGTTGCCAGAATTTCGCGATGCGGTAGCCATATCCAATGCCGTTGACGAGATAGATACCGGCTGGCGCGTGGGCTTTGGCTTGGGTGGTTCTCTCGGTGTAGACGGCCGCTGGCTTGGAGTCGGCGGTGCTGATACTGGGGTACGCCGTCGCGACGAGTACATTGGCATGTCGTCCTCCATATTGCCCTTCTTAAATTGCTGGGCCCGGGAGAGCCCGCTCGGAGTAGTCGGACGCGACGACATTTGGGGTGGCGGTCTGTGGGGCCGCTGGGGCATTGCAGGAGGCTCTTCGGCGCGATTAACCGGCTCTGGCGGTGGCGATTCCGACGCCATTGGACGTCTACGAGATGGTTTCGGAGGCGGTGGGGCATCCAGAGCACTCGCCTCCTCTGTCGCTGGCCCCTCTACTTCATGAGCAGCTCGTCTCCGCTCAGTAGCGGCTGCTCTGTATCGTTCCGCGTCCCTCATCCACGCGGGGGTCCCGTCATTGTGCGATTCTCGAGCCTGGTACTGCTCAATTGCCTTTGCCACGTTCTTCCGACCCTGGCTCCAAAACGTGTTGGCCTTGGAGATAAATGTGGCTGAGAACTGCTGGGCCATTTTGCCCAAGTCCTGCGTAGTCACGTTATCCATCCGAGCCGAAGATCCTCTCTGCGGCGCTTCATCCTGTTGCCTCGAAGCAGGCCGCGAGTTCTGGTGAGCCTCCCTCATGAGAAAGTCAATGGCCTGGGCTACATCAAGCCCATTGTCTGTGTTGGCCAGGGCCCGCCGTGCCTGCTCCGCCGAGAATCCCATGTCCACCAACTCGGCAATTGGCCCGTCCCGAGGGTCTTCCCGAGGAGGCTCTCGAAGGGGTTCTCGGGGAGACTCTTTCTGGGACTCCTGGGGCGTGATTGGCTCAGAGGAAGAGTGTACTGAGGGCCCTGGAGAGGGTGATTTGGCCGGGGGAGACGGTGATTTCGGGGCCGGAGGACGGTTGAACACGTCAAACAAGTCGTCAATGCTGTCCGACGCCTGTGATTGGCCCTGGCTGTTGTCGACAGCGCTATTGGCTGTACTGGATGCTCCCCCGCTGAGCAGATCCAGCCCACTCCAGCTGTTCGGGGTCGACTCCAGGGGCGTCCCTGTCCGCGAGGAGATCCCCGACTGGGCCCCGCTACGCCTAGCCTGCTCTTCGCGCTCTTTGAGCGACATCTGAGCAAGGGTCTTGGGCTTGTTGGTGCCGAGCCCTGCAAAAGACGCCAGGTCAGCAAACGAGTCGTTGGTCGGTTTTGCCTGCGACTGTGCCCCGCTGAGCGGGGTGCTCGTTCTGGAGCTGTTAGCCGTGCTCGACGGTTTGAGAAGATCCGAAAACGGGTCCATTGCGTCCGCTCGTTGATACCCACTGGCGTGTTAGGGGCAGTTGATGTCGAAACACCCAGCGGTCGCCGGTTGATGAAACGCCTGCGCAGACGACATCACCAAACTCCGCCTATCATGCTGTACCCCGGTCACAGAGCCAATATACCAGTAGGATTATAAATAAAATATGTAACTTTTGTGAATTCGATCATACAATTAGCGGATAATTGATTATCATATTTAATGGATGGTAGAACCGTCTCTGTGGTGGAATAAGGTTACCGGTAGCCGTTACCATGTACTATAGTGGTACTATCTAGTTGGTTTAAGAGACGTGGAGGACCCATAATGGTCTTGTATAATCCCCAGGGAAGAATCCCAAAGGAATACTGCGGTTATTGTGCTCGGTTAGTGTGTTTTCTGTTTGGCCACAGATCCATTACTGCTGTAGTTAGTACCGTTGAATGCCAGTAGTCACTTCTCTGGTCAATTAGGTTTGCTCAAATTCCACCGGCTAACTCCTTCTTGCTCTAAAAGTTAATAATTAATAACATGATAAAATTCGGAACGGGGGGAGCAAACGTGATGCATATATATGATAGTTCAACTATCGATGCTCATAGAACCATTCGGTTATCAGATGTTGGTATCCAGTAATACTAGCACTACGGAATTAATACACCTCTATCAATGATAAATCTCTTTACAGAGTGACGTTTCTCAACGACGTGCCGCAACATGACGAATAGCCAGTGCTTTCGAGAAAGGAGCTCAAGAAGACAAGATGAAGTGGTACAGCATACACTACTAATATCGACTTTGGAAACATCGTCTCCTAAACCGCCGTCATTAGATGTACGGCGTCGAAAAGAAATAATAAAAGGCTGTGCCGGATAAATTTATCTCGGGCCTTTACGATTGCATTGATGTCTGGTTACCCACCCGCACAATTATTCGCTACAAAGTGACACTGCGTGGAATGCTGAAATACGTCCTTCCTAACCACTCCTCGTGCACCACTGATATTGTACACTTGTAGCTGCGATTAACGTTGAAACATGTTATGTCATTGAATACACGCTTATGGTACTAACCAGGGTGTATGGAGTACAACCCTCCGATGACCTTAGCTAGGCATCTTCGTGCAAAGCTCAGTAGTAAAGTTCATATTTAGCACTTATCAGTTAATCTATGACTATTTTTTGTGTAATTCAGCCCAAAACCACCGTACCCAGGGTTGGTATGCACGTGTGTGCTTTGGTTCCACAACTAGTTATGAGCTATAATCGTTACGTAGATTGTGAACTTGTTACTCCAGGTTTGTGTACTCGGTAATTTCGGTACGCGAGAATGCAGCACCAGAAGTTCGTATTTGCTTTATATTTTAATGCTGCAACTTGCTGTTATGGTACTTGGAGTGCAGAGAAAAGATATTCTGGGGAATGTGCAACAATAGATGACAGAAAACAAACTACTATGTAGTCGTGGAGCTGTAACATTTGCGAATATAACTACTTCCGCTGCTGTCTCATGGTGGAAGCACTACCAAATGCTGAACCACCCCTCACCTGATGGGTTATAACTTGGTTTGTGGGAGAACAATGATTTCAGAAATCGGGCGGTAGCCAATTCGGGCAACCCTACTAATAGTATTCGGTTTTGAGCTCAAGAGAAAACACCTCTCAGGTTCTGATCCATGTTACACATGCTTTTTACTGTAACCCGTATTCGGCCCACCTTGTAATTGGTGATTGCAGCAGTTTCGGGGGAAGAGGGGGGTCTGCGTCCCCGGGACAGGCTTTTACTATGTGGGCCAATTGAAAACATCCTTACTCAGGAATCTCTTTAAATGGTTTCAAAGCCCCCTCTTGCGGAAGATAAACCGGCAGCCAACGCTCTGAGGTGCACGAACGAAGGATAAACGGCCGCTCCTCCACTCTTCGGCAAATGGCGGGTGGTCCGTGCCACAGAAGAGAGCGGTTGAGAACCTTCGGAAGAACAGAACATAGGTGGGGTTATCCCTTGGCAAATACAATCATCAATGGACTTAGCAGCGAGGATCAAACAATTTTTTTTACCTCTTACGTAGGCATAGCCACCTTAATTATCCGTAGCAGGGGAAGGGAGATATCCACTCTCCCCCGCCTAAAAGTGCATACGCGATCGAAATCGCTGCTAAACTAGGGTCGTGTCCTTAAGGGGTGAATTTTTTGCACAGATGAAGCCTTTATTGCCTCAGCCAAACGAGCATTGTAGTCGCCAATACCCGGTATATTTCACGTCATAATTGTATACCGGTAGTAGATTTGAACAAATAAACTTTGTCGATGAGTTTTGAGGAGAATAAAACGAACTTGGAGGATTAGTATCGATATCAGCAAGATGGACTGACTAGGCGACTCGAGTAGAAACTCTTTGACCGCTCTACCGGAAGATAAATGCCAGTAAAAACTTTACTAGAACAAAAAAAAATTCTCAGATATTAACAATAAATCAAATTCAAAAGTTATAACGGTAATATAGCGTATCAAACAACTGTTAGCTAAGAGAGAGATAGAATTTATACGCCTTCCTCGGTAGAGGCGATAACGTTGGTCGTTCGGAACTTTCGAGCAGGCACTCGCTGTTCGAAAAGCAGATCCAATTCTTCATAGGTTCTACCACCGCACTCTGGCAATCGGAAGTAAGCCCACACAGAAGTGAGAGCAGCGGTACCGCACCAGAAGAAACCACTGTAACCCTTCCAGTCCCAGGCACCTGGGTTGAGCATGTAAGAGTTGAGCACAGAGGAGATAATGTTGCAAACATAGTAAGTGTTTCGACCGAGGCAGATAGACTTTGATCGCAATCGAGTGGAGGAGGTCTCGGCAGCAATGGTGAACGTGAGCGGACCAATGGTGAGAGAATAAATGAACAGCCAAATAATGGCAAAGGCAGCCTGGCCCCAGGCAACGTTGGGGTTAGACGTGGACTTGATCTGGAGGATACCGATCAGGAAGAGAGCAATAATACAGGTGGTGATGCCCATGAGATAGATTCGTCGTCGACCCATTCGGTTGAGCAGGAACCAGGAGCAGATAGTACCGACGAAACCACATGCGTAGCCACCAACAGAAAGCTTGTAAGAGTCTTCAGTAGCCATACCAGCCTGCTCGAACAAGAAGGTTGGGGTGTAGAGGAAAGTAGAGCCGCAGGTAATCTGACCAACGAAGGCAACACAGGTAATCTCAGTTCGTCGCAAGTCAACACCCTTGAAGCAGTCAAAGTAGGTGGTACCTTCCTGCATCTTGGTCTCAAGGTCGTTAGTCTTGATGATCATAGCCAAGTACTCCTCGTTCTCCTCGTCGGACAAGGTGTTGAGCTTCTTGAGGGATTTCATGGCGTCGTCGTATCGACCCTGTCGCACAAGCCACCATGGGGAGTCTGGAGCAAAGATCAAGACAACCAGAATGATTGGTGGCCACACCCACTGGAGGGCGAATGGAATTCGGTAGGCCCACTCGTTGTTGATTCGTAGGCAACCCTGGAGGACACCGGCAGAGATCAACTGGCCGATGAGCCAGCATGCATTGACGTAGTTGGCAAGGTAACCTCGGAGAGCAGTGGGGCACACCTCGGAAGAGTACATGACACCGAGGGTAGCAATGACACCCCATGGCACACCACAGAGAATCTCACCGAGGAACAGGATCTGGATAGATGGAGCGAAGAAAGTGATGAAGATGAGTCCAATAAGGGCTAAAAGCGCAGCACTGAGAGCCTTTCTGTGGCCGAACTTCTCAGTGAGCCAACCGTTGAGGAAGACACCAAAGAAGGCACCAACCGGCACCGCCATACCCATGGCGGTCTGCCATCGGGTCTCGATCACGTACCCATTTTCATCGTTAAACCACACACCGTATTTCTGCTTGAATTCGGGGTATGCATAAAAGTTACCGATCAAAATTGTGTCGTAACCCTCCATGATAATGGAGAGGGAGACGAGGAAGGCCCAGACAGCGGCCATAGTATGCTTCTTGAGCGCCTCTCGGGCACCCATGTGCTTCTCGACAGAAGTGGCATGGTTGGCGAGCTGGTCAACCTTCTGGTCGTCCATGTTGGTGTTCTCAATGTGGCTGATAACACCCTTATCCTTCTCGGAAAAGTCGGTGGTCGCGTTGGTTTCCATTATTTAGGATGAATACAACTCGAGGCTGATGGATGAGTTCATTTTAGGCGGATTGTACTCCGTATTTATAAATCTCACGTCGTCTATCGATTTTGGACGCATCGCCTATCGGCTGAATTGATCAGCTATTGATATTTCATCCGAAATGAACTTTTTAGTACTCAATGCTTACTAGAAACACGGATCAGGGAGGTAGAAGCATAGTGGGGCCTCCTCCACCCCCCATGGAAACGAGAAAAACGCGGGGCACATCCCTGGGCGCCTTTTGTAGATCGTGTGGGGCAATTTGGTAAGTGTAGCTGTAGGTACCCCGCTTCGAGCGTTATCGAGAGATTCGTCTAAAAATTATCAATAATGTTTCTTGTTTAATCGGTTTCTTAACAATAAGCCACCTGGACTGGTTGCGGCGGTCCAGCCGGTGCACTGTATGGCACTCTGGAGTGCAGGGTATGGGGAAACGAGATGCTGTAATGCGTAGTGAGTGTGTGAGATAACACAGGCAAAATTGGAGTCAGCCTTGCGATGTACGGCCACGATAAACCCACCTGCTTTATCGCCATGTGGAACGGCCATTTACCATGCAACTATTCATGCCATCGAATACATTGGAGAAAGAAGGCCAAATCATGTCACGCGAGTCGTGGGGATGCAGATCAATGATGGCAATGATTGAATACCTACCTACAGTACGTACTTGTACAGACCTGCAAATTAAGGTAAAACCGGTACGTCGACGATCCAGCCTTCCTCAACCCGAGACATATTGTGTAATGGCTAAGCCAATTTGGTCTCTGCACATAATCACCATAGCAGTCCGGGTATGACTCTCGCCAGCGCCCTCAGCGGCACTTTTTCGGCACTTAGCTCACGCTGAATTAATATTTTGTAATTTGGCTCGAGCCAAAATTTAGTCGGTAATGTAGGAGGAAATGACGGGGCTGCAGTAGTGTAGCACCTGTCGTGGTGGAGCATGCAACGGCGTTTTCAAAGGTGACCCCTCCAGGCCAAGACGCTGAGTACCCCAGATTCGAGGAACGGCTGCACAAAACTTGCGTCTCGGTGAAACATTCATGCGACTTCTCGGTCCGGGATGGAAATTGAGGGGAACAGGAAAATGTGACAGTCGGGGCATGATCGATGTGAAATGGAGACGCTTTGGAGTGGATTTATCCACTATTGTAATGCGCCTATTTGCCAGTGGCATGTTCAGTGGAGACGACGCCCCGGATAAAATGGCGAGACGGAGTTCATCCCACCGGATTAAATGTGCCCAGGTGGGTACTTAAGGGGCCCACCTTCCTCAAGGTCCTTCAATCAGCAGTCGATCCAGACTTTGTTTGTTCATTTATAACCTTTTCTCTCAATTTATCATAGAAAGAAAGATAACTTCACAAAATGCCTAACAACATGGAGCCTGATCTCGAACTCAACGATCCTTACTACTACCGGTTCTCCAACGGTATGTGGACGATCAAGGAAAACGTTGAGATCCTCTGGGCTACCGAGGTTGCCAAAAAGGTGACCTCTGCTGACAACTTCCATGCTCTGGTGGTAAGTACTTTTATTATATCTCTTTTCCGTACTTCTTTTTTCATACTTCCTCTATATCACTTATCATATTTTTGTTCGGAATCCTGTAAATTGTGTCGAGTAAACACCCTTGGTGCATGATATATGGTGATCCAGAATCGACTCCGAAAAATCTCAGTCAATGGTCCTCGGACCCGCGATTTTTGAGTCAATGATCTTGGATGAGTGATCTAGGGAACTGTGGGTCTCTTGGACCTTAGCGGTCCAGGGGTAGTGATCTGCGGGGGATGCATCAAAGTTGGATGTTAGTACTAACAATATGAAATAGTCTACCAAGCGAATCAACCACCGAGGTGATACCCTCAACACCACTACCATCACAACCGAGCTGAGCTCGCCCGCCGAGGGCGTCGTCAGCTTCGAGGCTGTTCATCACAAGGGTGGCGCCCTCAAGGAGCCACGATTCCAGGTCAACAAGGCCGAAAACCCCTCCTTCAACATTGCCTCCAGCGACAGGATCACCACCGTCGCTTCTGGCGACCTGCGGGCCGAGTACAGCAACCAGAACTTTGGCATTGACTTTGTCGGTACCGACGATAAGTTCCTCACCAAGCTCGGGTTCCGATCCCTTGGCTATGTCCGTGACGGCCGTGCCGGCGGCGAGAAGCCAAACCCATTCATGACTGCCCAGCTCCACCTGTCGGTCGGCGAGAAGATCTACGGTCTCGGTGAACGATTCGGCCCATTGGTCAAGAACGGCCAGTCCATTGAGATGTGGAACCGAGATGGCGGTACCTCCTCTGAGCAGACTTACAAGAACGTCCCATTCTTCATCTCCAATCGAGGCTACGGTGTTTTCGTCGACCACACTCAAAACGTGTGCTTCGAGATCCAGTCCGAGCGAACCACTCGAGTTAACATTGTCGCACCAGGCGAGAAGGTGCGATTCCACATCATAAACGGCCCATCGCCAAAGGAGATCCTGCGCCGATACACTCAGTTGACTGGTGCTCCAGCGCTGCCCCCACCATGGACCTTTGGTCTGTGGCTCTCCACCTCTTTCACCACCGAGTACGACTATGGAACTGTCTCCTCATTCATCCAGGGCATGAAGGACCGGGACATCCCACTGCACACCTTCCACTTTGACTGCTTCTGGATGAAGGGCTTTGAGTGGTCCAACTTTGAGTTCGACAAGGACTACTTCCCAGACGCCAAGCAGATTCTCTCTGATCTCAAGAAGAACTACGGTGTGCGAATCTGTGTCTGGATCAACTCGTACATTTCCCAGGAGTCCAAGCTCTTCGACGAGGGTGCTGAGCATGGCTACCTCATCAAGAAGACCGATGGCTCGGTGTGGCAGACCGACATGTGGCAGGCTGGTATGGGCATTGTCGACTTCACCAACCCGGAGGCATGCAAGTGGTTCCAGTCTAAGCTCAAGGTCCTCCTTGATCTTGGTGTCGACTGCTTCAAGACTGACTTTGGTGAGCGAATCCCAGCCAAGAACGTCACTTACTATGACGGTTCTGACCCAGTTGGCATGCACAACTACTACGCCTTCTTGTACAACAAGTGCGTCTTCGAGCTGCTCCAGCGGGAGCGAGGAGAGCACGAGGCCTGCCTCTTTGCCCGATCTGCCACTGCTGGTGGCCAGCAGTTCCCAGTCCACTGGGGTGGTGACTGTGAGTCCACTTTCGAGGCCATGTCCGAGACTGTCCGAGGTGGTCTCTCTCTTTCTGCCTCTGGCTTTGGTTTCTGGTCTCACGACATTGGTGGATTCGAGGGCGACCCAGACCCAGCTGTCTACAAGCGATGGGTTGCTTTCGGTCTGCTGAGCTCCCACTCTCGACTCCATGGTTCTGGCTCCTACCGAGTTCCATGGAACTTTGACGACGAGTCTTGCGACGTGCTCCGAAAGTTCACCAAGCTCAAGTGCTCCCTCATGCCATACATCTACGGTGAGGCTCTCACTGCCCACTCTGTCGGTACCCCAGTCATGCGAGCCTTGTACTTCGACTTCCCAGAGCAGGACGAGACCTGGAACGCCGACACTCAGTTTATGCTGGGTTCCAACTTGTTGGTCGCTCCAGTCTTCGAGGGCAAGTCCGGCGAGGTGCGATACTTTGTGCCAAAGGGCGAGTGGTACGGTCTTCTTGACGGCAAGATCCGACAGGGCCACGGCTACGTTACCGAGAAGCACGGTTACCTGTCTCTGCCATTGCTGGTGCGATCCGACTCTATCACCGTCTCCGGTGCTGAGGACACTAAGCCAGACTACGACTACACCAAGGACTTTACCGTCAATGTGTTCAACCTTGCTACTAAGCAGACTGCCAACCTGGCTGACTCTGCCAACCTTGGCAAGGTCGCTGGTACCGTCACTGCTGAGCCAACTGGTGACAACGAGTGGACTGTCTCCACCTCTGGTAGCACCGGCAACTGGTCCGTCAAGATCCTCGGTGCCAAGGAGGTCAAGTCTGTCTCCGGTGGTGAGGTTTCTGGCAAGGATGAGCTCAACAATGTTATCATCAAGGCCTCCTCCTCCAAGGTCACCATTGCTTTTTAAGCTCGGATAATGCGATATTTTAGAACAACGAACTATATAGATTTTATGAAATACTACGAATGACCATGAGATTGGTGTGTCTATATAGATGATTAACTGCCATAAGAATAAACAACTTTAATGAATAATTAATCTCCAAGGTGTATGCATTGATCTTCTCTATTTTATGCGATGAGGATGAATTTCATGTTGTCCATAATGGTCCCCTGGCTTGGAAATCGCCATCGTACTGGACTTGGACGATTCATCCCGTAAACAGAGGACCAAATGTGGAAGTGATACGTGAGCAACAGAAATTGCCTAGGTGTTTGAGAGAGTCAAAGAGAAATTGCAGGGTTTACTACCTTTTACAAGCCGGATTTGCAGGCTTGTCACTTGGCAGTGGTAACGCTGTATACATTGTTTAATGTTAGGTATCGATTTATGGAGGCTCGCAAGAATAAAGCAGAATTCCTCTAATTAAGGATATTAAATACCGCACGTTATCCTACCAAGGTGATAGACCATACCAGTAATATTAGGACCCTTTATTTATGAGTCTAAAAATGACTGAATTTCATGGCATTATCTAGTTATCGCTAGCGAGGAATTTTATAAAAAGAATTAAGTCCATAAAGGATTGTGAATACGTACCGTATACCAATGATACCACTATAAATCGGATGAGACACTTTCAAAGGTGAGAGACAAACCGATTTACAACTAGGTAGATCCATGGTCAGTTGAAACAAAAAGATCAGCTACCTAGGTAGACAAAATTTATTTCTGTAGTTAACACCGACGTGTTCAAAAGCCATACAAATTTATCAGTAATTTAGTGTTCATTCATGTTCATTTTGGGTTCTTTTTTTGGTGTAAAGGGCGTGTTTAGACTTCAGTAGTAACAAACTTCAAAACTCGGTCGACCAAATCTCCAATCGTTTCAGAATCGCAGTCTTCAAGGTTGTGTGTCGCATTGGCAATGACACCACTGTGGCTCGACCACCATTCAGTCGGAGTAATCTTCTGCCACCGCTGTACCAATGCCTCCTTATCCACCCAGTCAGGCACGCACTCGTCCTTCCCCGAGTAGCAGACGAGCAATTTGGTACGAAGCTGTCCAAAGGTGGTTTCGAAATCTGAGTCAGTGAGATAAGACGAAAACATATCGTCGTCCCCTCGCTCACCAAACAGAGACACGTAGCGGTACGCTGTGATGGGCGTTTTGAATGGGGAGATGAAGTACAAGGGTAGCAGCTCCTCGCTCTCATTACGCGAGATACGTTCCTGGGCCTGGGCCACATAACGGTCCATCTCCTCAACGCCCGCCTCCTTAACGCCTGCCTCACGGTCCGACACGCCAGCCTGGAGAATGATGCCATTGACTTTTGGTCGACGGTCTAAAACATTCTTATCCCCCTCGTATTGAAGGGTGGCATAGTACAAGGCGTCCTGGCATCCTGTAGAGTGCCCCATGAGCACGATTTTACCAAAGGACTGCTTGAAATGGGCTACTGCGGCGCCAATCTCTTTGGCATCCCGAACAACGGATCCCGTACCCCAAGCCTCGTATGAGGAGGTCAGTTGGAGCTCAATCACGGTCCATCCGGCAGGATCCAGCGCCTGGGCCAGCTGAGTCACGTACGGAACCGTGGTGGGCCCATCACCGAGGCCGCCAATGAACAGCAGTGCGTTCTGGTGCTCATGCTGTCCCGGGTGCTCAATGGCAATCAGGTTCTTGTAGTACTTGTGAAGCTTGACCAGGCTCATATTTCTACGATTTTTAGAATTATGTACGACTATCCCGCTACAGTTCTACCTTGGTAGCTACGGGTTCTTTTTTTATTTTGATCTAGGGGCGTTGTGTGTAGCTAAATGTACGCAAGTATCCCCGTTGTGTCGTTTCCGGGTGCCTACCTACCTACCCGTACCTGGCGTAACAAAACTTCGCCACGCTGCAAGTGGAAGACTAGGAGTAAAAAAGTCCAGAATTTGCCAAATCGATCGATCGACGAAGCAGCCAACAAGGAAGAGAGCCTTTGAAAATTCCAAGCCCCTGGGAGGTACAGCATTTCTCCACCTGCCTTTATATGATGCGATGCATGGTCCGGGTCGAACAACGGGCCTGGGGGTCTGAGCCGCACATGAGCCGCACGATGCAAGATAAAAACAGTGCAATTGAAGCACCAAACATCCCTGTGTCTCTGGATCGATTGAGTACGATGCAACGAGGGCGAGGGAGTTTTAGACAAGGCTGTTTTGAGTGTTCTTTGAGCCCGTGGGGACGGTATATATATAAAAAGCGGCCATCAGGCACGGATTTTCTGGCATTTAACGATGCCAATTTGCAATGCAGTTCGCAGTAGCGGGAGCATCGCAGCGACCTGAGCACCATTGCCAGTGCCATTGCGAGCACTCGGGTCATTCGAGTAGTTCGAGACACTCGCGGCGCATGTCTACCTCCTCTACTAGTAGTGCGAGGAGTTATACGTCCTCTCTCGGATACCCTGTGGACCCGTCTCGCGGCCAGTTCCTTATTGGCCATGTCCAGCAGAGAGATATCAAGAGCATTGGTTCAAAGACCCAGCTCGTAGACAATAGTTTCCCATTCAAGGGGGGTTCACACCCGCCTCCGACGCCAGAGCGGTATAGATCGCCAAAGCGGCGGGGCTCAACAGCGAGCTCGAGGACGGCAGAGCCAATTGTCAATAAGGAGACTGTGTTTAGAGAGCCTAGGGAGCGTAAATCCATAATGAGGGACCGGTTGAGCGTAGAGAAGGAGCGGATGGCGGCTCAGATCCGGTACCAACAGCAGAAAGAGTTAGAGCGGTATGAACTAGAAAAACATAGACACCGCCAGTTGGTGAAGGAGCGGGAGAAGCAGAAGCAGAAGCAGACGCCTCAGACGTCGCAGAGCCAGCCACAGCCGCAATTGCAGCCGCAGCGACGGCAACAGCAGCACCCGCCAAACTTCAGACGTCACTCTGCCCCCAGCATTTCCCAGTATACACCACCCCAGATCGCCAGGAACTATAGCTTCCCGCATCCAAAGGTAGCGACGCCTCCGCGCAAGCCTAAGAACCACGTTACGTTTGCCCTTTAATAATATCTTTTGGTTAATCTACCAATAGCCCAAATATTTTTACGTATTGCATATGATAAACATTTACTCAATTGAAACTATGTCTTTATTTCATTGACTAAGTATTGATAGCTATATGTCTCTATTGACTTAGTACGGTACATGTATTGATAACTTACGTGTCTTTATTCATTGCCTGCATTGGCAATTGGTACACAAATATCTGAAATCATCGGAATTTCGCTATGATTCAGGTACAAGAGTACAGTCTTGAATCAGGACGATCTCGACTAATACTTCCTCTAATGTCGCGCAGTGGAGTTTAGAGCCATGTAACCAAGGACCATCAACTCCTGTATCTCTACCAAGTACCATGGGTAATAGAAAGGTCATTAATAGATATATACGGAATAAAAAAATAATAATTTACCACTCGGACTCGCCAGAGCCTTTTGAAAAGACATAGTCCTTACCATTGATGTTAGCAACGCCATCCTTGAGAACGTACTTCCACTTGTTCTTTACCCGCTGCACCTTGTCATACAAACAGAGCATGATCATCCCACCATCGTCATCGTCATCCTCGTCTCCAGACACCTGGTCGTCTTCCGGATCGTCCAGGTCCGAGTTAATCTCGTCAGACTGGTCGTCGGCACCGTCCGCCTGCATGATCTGCTCAATGCTCTGCGGCGTCAGGTTTATTCTTATAGGCTTTGACAGGTCGACGCTGCGGCTGTGCACCTTGTGGGCGATGATCTTGTCGATTTGCTCCGTCGTCAGCGGCAGGTCCCCGGCGCCGTCAGTCTGGCTGAGTGTCCCGCCACCTGGCAGCACCAGGCCGCCGTTCGAGTATCCATTAGTCGGGTTAGTGGTCGGCACAATAGGTGCTGGTGCCGCGTTCGCCGGTAGAACGCCTGGTTCCTGCTTCACCGCCGGCTGCGGCTGCTGGGGCGCCTGCGGCTGCGGCAGTGCGGTCGGGGCCGGGTACTCTGGCTGGGGCTCTGGGTCCCATGGCATCTTGGCCACCTTGAGGGCACTGAGCTTTTCCTGCCACACCATCTTCATCTCCTGGAGGGTCGCCTCGTCAACGCCGCTGTCCTCAAAGTCCATCCGCGACTCGTTGATCACCCCATTAATAATACTGTCATACAGCTGGCCCTATAGGTATACGCAGTTAGAACACAGAATCAAAGGAGAAAGGAAAAGAAAAGTACACATACAACAGCATCGTTTGACATTTTTACAACTAATGAATATCTATATAGAGCTACCACCACCGGAGGCAAGAGAAAGTGGTTGTCAAGAAGTTAAGTGGTGGTTAGCGGGTATTAGCCCGTCCCCGAAGGTATAGCCGGGTCCCGGTCCACGATTTACGCACAGTAGGGCGACTTTACGACTTTGCGACTTCGGAACTCGCCGCCTGGGCCGGCCGGGGCACGGACATCACCCCGAGCAGGGGTACGAACGACCCGCAAGGAGGTGTCGGGGAGCAAAGCCATTGGACCAATGAAACGGTTTTAGACACAAGGCAGGGCTCGTTGCGACGATTCGTCAAAAAAAAAAAGTTTTTCAGGGCCCATGGCCAAGAGAAGAGCTCGAGAGGAAAAGCCTTTATCGACCTTTCTCGGTCGAATGCCGGGATATTTATTATATATATTAATACCCCGGCTGCGGTAGAGACAGGACTATACATGTATGCGTAAGAACGCAATTAGTACCATGTCGTGACATATAGGATCCCGAAGATCATATAAGCTCTAAAACCGTAACCGAATACGGCGGAGTGTATTCTCTCTCCATTTAAAATATATATCTACCTGCCTCGAACCAAGGAATTTTTTTCTCCATAGTGTGTTTTTCACAATGGCGGATATCTCAGCGGTGTCCTTCACTAAGCCATTTTTGCTGGTTGCCTCGACCCAGCTCGTAGTCATCATTCTATTGGTGCGATGGTGGTACCTCCAGACCGTGTCGGCAAAGCCCGGCAAGCCAGCTCACGCGGTCAAGCCAAAGCAAAAAGCTCCCGAGCGACAGTCGGTCGAGCAGTTGATAAGACTACGCCGGAGAAGCGATACCCCGGTCCGTTTGGAGCCCACTAGTACGCTTGATGTTATCCTGTCCCTGGTGATGAGGGCCAATGCCCCCGTCACAATTGCCAAGATCGGGGAGACCCGGTTCCACGACTATGAGGACCTATACATCGAGCTTAGCGAGCTGGAGCGCAACATACAAGAAGAGCTAGCTTCCACCAGTTCCGTTCCGTTGGCCCTGTCACTTGTGCAGCTGCGTGGAATCCTGCGAGGGTACGCCCAAACGCCGCAGGAATCGCGCGTCATGACGCTCTGCAGCTCCCTCTTGCGAGACCCACAACTGTACGCCCAACTGCACCGAGCCGAGGACGCCATTGTGGAGTTCGTCACCGATGTGACCTTTTTTAACGGCCAGGTGGAGTCCTACTCGCTCCAGGCATTCCAGTCTCTGTTGAACGCCCTCCTGCAAAAGCCGGTTGACACCCCCAAGCATCTCGTCTCACGGTACGAATGCGCCTTGTCGATCCTATTGGCTTATACCTACTCACCTCACATCACTACTGAACTCACTGCTTATCTGTGCGGCAGGCTCGCCGAGGAAGTCTCCGCCTCCTCAGGCAAGATCTCGCCACGGCAGCGTACCCTCATAAAGCTCTTCTTGGTCGGGTCGGTCAAGCCGAACCTCCGCACTGAAGACCACCGACACATCCAGAGAGTGCTTACCAACTCCCTCAGGGATGCGCCGCCACAGTCCCAGTTGTTCAACACCATGGCATTCCTGTACTGGCAGTACCAGCGCGTCTACCCAATGCAGTCCACCTCGCTCAAGTGCGAGGTGCCCGAATCCATCCTTGCCCGGCTAACTACCAGACACACCCAGGACTTTCACCTCCAGTCCTGCTTTTAAAATTATTTATTGCTTTTTATATGCTTAATGAGATCTAATGCTACGATGACTGATAAGATACGGTACTTGACAGAAACCGGCTTCTACCGTCTCGGTGGTCCCAGACCGCAAGGTACTGCGATTGGCGGTACCATTGCGTAATCTCCAACCGCGTAAGCTTTCCAAGAACCAGCCATTGAGCTCCTGTAGTACGGCCCGTCCCCAGGCACCGGCCCCTTTGACTACAAGGGACCTCAATCAAACTCAATCCAAGATCTGGCCCTCGAGAATACTACGCGAGCAATTGACCTGGGGGACCAGTCCCCCAGGCCCCCTGTAGGCAGGGGCTCCGCCCCTAGAACCCCGTAGCGAAGGGGGTTTGGGGGCTTGCCCCCAACTATGGGAGCTCGAGGGCTGGCCCTCGAATACATTACACTAGCAATTTCACTGGGGGACCAGTCCCCCAGACCCCCTGTGGGCAGGGGCTCCGCCCCTAGAACCCCGTTACGCACCCAAACGGCGGTTGTTACAGTGTAACTAATCCTCCCAATAGCGTAACAACCAAGAGTAAGCCTTTTGTTCAAATCCCGTGGCTCAAGATTCTATACGGCTACTTTCCTCTGCTACGGAGTTTCCAGGGCTCCCCAAGTACAACAATACTGGACTTTGTTACAATGTTGCGAGCCCCTATTTAATGGAGTGGCTGACCCGTACTTACAGCATACCAGGGGGTCCGGGAACCCCCAGTCCCCGAGGCGCCTGTCGCCAAGTCGGGGTAACTCCCAACTTGACCGGACGCGACAATTACAGACCCTGACCACGCGTGTAAAGTTAATTGATCAAGAATGGAGTCACGCAAGGGTTCAGAGGAGGAGCTGAACCAGGCGCTGGGGGCGATGAGCCTCGAAGCGCCGCAGCGGGAGAAGATAGTGTTCCGCATCCCCATCCCCAAGTCCATGCGCACTGCAAGAGTTGACTCAGTAGAGGATGCACCCAGTAGGGAACAGAGCGCGTCTCCAGCAACGCCATCCCCGGCGACCCCAGCAGAGGTGCAGACGCCGCCGAACCAAATAATCACAAAGAGCGCGTCGGTAGCCTCGGCACCAGCGGAGCTGGAGAGCCGCGACGAGCTCGAGGAGTTCAAGCGGTTGTTTGAGCGGCTCACCCTGGAAAGCCGCACGAGCCGCACCGAGCCGGTGGCGGTGTTTTTGTCGCCGCTGGGGTACTCGCACGAGTTTGCGCGGCCGTGGGTGACAAAGCGCTATCTGAGCTCCATTGTCGAGCGTCCGCAGCGGCTCATGGCGCTGTGCTTAGGCGTCGGCACCGCCCTCTCTGTAGCGGCTCGCGGCGACTTTGCCGTAACGGCGGTCAAGCGCCGCACGCGGCTTACCGCAGATCACGTGTCACGGGTTCACGGTAGTGGGTGGGGTGCGCGGCTCTACAAGCTGTGCGGCGCCAGTGCGGCTCAACTGGAACAGGGCGAGCTCGAGGTGCCCGAGGACTGGCACTCGGGGGACATTTACCTATGTCCGGGCACCGCGGAGGCGCTGGAGGGCAATCTGGCGACTATAGAGCAAGCGTTTGAGCACGCGTGCAGGCGCAGGAGCCGAGCTTTTGTGGCGCTGCGTCCTCCCGGCCACCACTCGCATCCATGCGTCCCGTCTGGGTTCTGCCTCGTCAACAATGCACACATTGGGATTCAGTATGCGGGCGCGCACCTTGGTGTTACACATGCCGTGATTGTCGACTTTGATCTGCATCATGGGGATGGCACCCAGGACATACTGTGGGAGCTGCAATTCCCCCAGTCCGCTGCGGACCCGCCAAAAGCTTCGGGTGGGCCGAAGATCGGGTACTATAGTCTCCACGATATCAACTCCTTCCCGACCGAGTCCGGGTATGCAACCGCCGAGAACGTCAAGAATGCTTCGGTCTGTGTCTCGGCACATGATATGAGCGTATGGAACGTGCATCTGGAACCCTATCGCACCGATCAAGAGTTTGACGCGTTGTACCGGTCGCGGTACCTGGAGCTTGTGGGTAAAGCGGAGCATTTCCTAGCGGTGCAGCAACGGCGCGCGGTGGCCCAGCAGCAGCCGTTCAAGGCCATTGTAGTGGTATCTGCAGGGTTTGACGCCAGTGAGTATGAGGACGTGTCGATGCAACGTCATGGTGTCAATGTTCCGACGCGGTTCTATAACATGTTTTCGCAGGAGTGCGTCCGGCTTGCGGATAGGATGTGTGAGGGCCGGCTTGTATCCCTCCTTGAAGGAGGCTATTCAGATGCCGCGTTGGGGACAGGAGTATTTTCTCATCTCACTGGGCTTGCAAAGTATCCCTGGGACCCGCAATGGGTCTCGCCGGCCATCGCCAAGGAGTATGAGCGCGGGTGCAAGGTGCGGTACGCTGGTGGGACCCCACATCACCAGAGCCAGTACCACCACCCCGAGTGGCTGATAGACGGGATCAAGCTGGGGCGATCGCTGTGGCCTGAGAATAAGCGACAGGCCAAGCGGTCCGCGGCCGTCCCGGGCCCTGGCGCCATCCCTCCTGGGTCGGCTCGAGTGCTTAGAGACCGCACTAGAATCCCCCGTCCTGTTTAATTTTTTTTTATTCCCAGCATTTGTTGGGGATTACGTGTGGAGCTATCATAGTCCAATCTGGTGATCTATAGCCCTATGGGCAGATATTATTATTATCTGCGAGGTTCCACCGCTTTGGTAGGATGTAATAATAACGTCTGGTCTAAAAAATCGATCTGCGGGCTTGAAACGATCCTAACGAGCTTTTGCCTTCCGGTAGCGCGTTATAACGGAACCCATCTTATCGATCTAATCGGTTCCTAGCCAATCGTCGATCTTCGGTTGGGGCCACTCCTGATGTCATTCCAATGAACAGGGACCATAATTGGTCCAACCACGCTTATTCATAGTGCATGAGCGGTTTGATCGTTTTAGGACTCATTCCCGCCGATAATCGCTCTACGGCTCATACAAACTCGGTCGGGTGTGAATCACGTCGTTTGCATCTCAAGCACAAGTGTATAAATACCCCTCGTGAATCCTGTTTGAATTCTTCTTCTTCACTACCAATCAATCCAATCAACAATGCCTTCCTGTGCCTGCAACGACTGCTCTTCTTGCAAGTCTAACACTTGCTCCTGCTCCAAGGGCTCCTGCTCCAGCTCGTGCTGCAAATAAGCCAATGGTTTAGTATGTCCTGTCGACTCGTTGTGAGCCTGCTAACGATTTAGAGTTGTACTTTTTTGTACTGCCATTGAATATATTTGTTTAAACTTTACATTTCCAGGGGTACCTGTGCATAGCGGGAGCCTACCCCTGAGCCTTATCGTAGTGTTCGCGGGCCAGCCCTCGACCTCTTGTAGCTGGGGACTTTGCCCCAGACCCCCCATTGATCTGGGGTTCTAGGGGCGGAGCCCCTGTCTACAGGGGGTCTGGGGGACTGGTCCCCCAGTGTCAATTGCTTCTGTAGCGTATTCGAGGGCCAACCCTCGTGCTCCCGTAGTTAGGGGCCAAGCCTCCATGCTGCTACACTCGTTGAAGACTTTACCAGGGGTTTAGTCGCATAGAGCAAGATATCATGTACTACCCATGAGCCTTATCGCCCATTTGTAGGCTTATGCTCTTATCAGAGAGGTCACCAATCCCTCTGCGGAGCGGAGCTACAGGGGGTTTGGGGGACTGGTCCCCCAAGAATGCCAGGTACAGTGAATTTATTATACAGTTCGTCAGTCGTAAAATCGTTGCAATTACAGCAGAGTGTCGCCGAGGGCGCACTTGACGAGGGAGATACCGCTGTACATGGTGTCTCCAATCTGCTTTTCATTTTCGCCCAAGTGGGGGTTGCACTCGACCAAATCCATCGCAACCAGGTTGCCAGTCTCGGCGACATGCTCGCACAGATAACACGCCTCCCGCCACGTGAGGCCGCCTCGTACCGGGGTGCCCGTGGCCGGGGCATAGGTGGGGTCCACTGCGTCCACGTCAAAGGAGAGGTGGATGGGCCGCTTGTTGCCCGGGTTCACGCGCTCCAGCGCCATCTCAATGACCTTGGCAACGCCGTACTTGTCAACGTCGTGCATCGAGTACGCGGCAATGCCGTTCTCCCGGATAAACTTCTTTTCAAAGGGGTCCACGTCCCGGAGGCCAATGTACGCGATCCGCTTCGTGTCGAGGCAGTGCGGCACCCACTCAAACACGTCAACCTCGCCCTGTGGTGGAGAGTCAATGCCCAGCAAGAAGGACACGGGGCACCCGTGGAGGTTCCCCGACTCGGTCGCCTCTGGGGTGTTCAAATCAGCGTGGGCATCGATCCACAGCAGACACGCGTCCGGGTACGCGGACTGGACGCCGGCGACGGTGCCAATGGCAATTGAGTGGTCTCCACCAACCGTCAGCGGCAGCGTCTTGCGCTCAGCAGCGTCCTTGACCGCCTCGTAGACCTTCTGGGTCGACTCGGCCACGAAGCGTGGTCGCTTCATCTTGCCAATATCGGGGTCGCTCGTCGGTGGGGTGAACTTGAGACCGCCGTTATACGTCGTATCCCATCCCATCTTCTCCAGGTTGTCGCCGAGGCCGTACTTCATGAGGTACTCGGGCCCGTCGTCAACGCCGCCCTTGCCCTGGCCGCCCGAGAAGGGGGCGCCAATGATGGTGACTTTTTTCTTGGAAAGAAACGTGAACTCAGACTCGGACATTGTCATATTACTAGCTGATCTACTTATCAAGGGGATTTCCCGTGGGCTTTTATAGCCGAGCCTCCGCTGGAGATCCTTCGCCGTGGTCGTCGTTAAGTGCAAGTGAACGCGCATCGGTGCGGCTCAAGTGGCGCCCGACGCTTCCACCTGCACTTAAGGTCGCCGGCGATGCCCCCCGCGCGCGCCCCGAACCCACCCCGATGAGCATCGGCAACATTGCGTAATCAGTTAATATAGTTACGGTTCAAGGCGTTTAATGAACACCGGCGGCCCCGGCGCTCTAGTAATAGACGGGTTGTAGTGATATGGGGGGCCAGCCCCCCAAACCCCCCGGAGCAGGGGGTTCCACCCCCAGACCCCCGAGTATAGTGCAATGGCTCTAGTCTGGTCAAGTGGACAGAGTCTAACGGTGGTCCCTGCTGTGTTACCTCAGACCGGTTCCCAGAGACAACTATCTCAGCAGTTAAGGGGTAGTTCATCAAAGTACTGTGATATACTTATCTCGTGATCAATTGAGGAATGCCAATAGGCTGAAGATGACTGGAATTTAAATGCCTCCACTTGTAGCAGAGATTGGACACAAAGTCTCAATTGAGGGGCCCCTCAGGGGACATAAACTTTGCCGTTTAATCAATGCCCGGTAACCCAGAGCCGCAAAGTATCGTATATACAGGAGGCGCAATAGCTAGCCAATCTCCAGCCAATAAGTAACTCATCTGTTCAATCCCGTAGACAACCATGAGCTCACAACCTCCAGCCCGGTGGTCAGGGTCCTCAGACACCCTGGCATTCATCGAGCGGCAGCCCAAGCTATGGATAGACACTGACATTCCCTCCCCGACCCTCATGACCGAACACCGAGAGTCCCGCCAGAGCCCCCGGGTGAGCGGCCACAGCACTGCGTATAGCCAGCAGGCGTCGGCCCCCAATCCCACGAGCCCTGCTACGAGCGTTGCGAGCAGTTACAGCGTGCTACCGCTCGGCGATATTCCGCTCTCTGCAATTCAATTCGGCGACGAGCCGCCCCAGCCTAAGCCCCAGTTGACTATAGACACTAACCTATCAAACGCAAAGCACCGGGTGCTTGCAAAGCCGTTGCCCCAGCTGCCTCAGCCCCGAGATACTACCTACAGCTGGGACGCCATTACTTCCAACATTGATGCGATCCGCAACTCTATGCGTCAGTGGGACGAGCTCCAGGACGACCCGACCCCATATGAGTTTGACCTTGACGCTGTCTTCTCCTCCACCGTCTCCTTGGACGACTGTCTCCAGCTTACCAACCCCAACATTGTCTCTCCAATTACCATTCCGCCAACCCCAAAACCCCGGCACCGGTATCCTGATCTACGCAAGTTGCTATTCCGCTAATGTGGCAGTTACAGCGTAACGAGTATTCCCAATAGCGTAACGAGTATTCCCAACAGCGTAACGAGTATTCCCAACAGCGTAACGAGCATTCCAACAGCGTAACGAGCATTCCAACAGCGTAACGAGCATTCCAACAGGTATGTAACCGGCATACCGTTACGAGTGTCTCCAGTCAACCCTGTCCTCTTTTTTGTTACAGCGTAACGAACGTTCCCACCATATAACAAGAGTGTAACTGGAGCCCGTTACGGGTGTCTCCAGTCAACCCCGCTCTTTTTTTGGTTACAACCACGGTCGTAGCAGGGGCTTGGGGGTTCCACCCCCATACACCATCTGGGGCAGCAGCGCCCCGCGTAATCAACCCACTCGCTCCCCCCATGTCTCCGCAGAGATTAAATTGGGTTGGGTGAGGGGTGGAGTGATGTCCCGAGTAAAAAAGGGTCACCGAGTCAAGGCGATAAGGAAGCGACGACATGAAAATTTCAGGCCGCAGGTAGCCGACCTTCTTCCCACCCCCGTATATAACAGCCGGAGAGGAATAGATCAAGACAGAAATGCTCAAGTCCAGCACTGTGCGACCACTAGTAGGCCAGATCCGGAGTCTGAGCAAGTCTGCGGCGGCGCAGACGACGCAGCAGGCCACGACGGGATCGCAGGACCCGGTTCCGCCCAAGCGACGACGAACCCGGTTCACAGACACGCTTAACAAAGGTCCATCCTTTGAGGACTTTTTGTCCAAGCGGGCGGCCACAATGGACCTCGATCCGGTGCTGGCGGCCCGTAAGGAGGACGCGAGACTGCCAAAATGGCTCAAGACGCAGATTCCAAAGGGAAAGAACTACCACAAGCTCAAGGATGACGTGCGGGGGCTCAAGCTCCACACGGTGTGCGAGGAGGCCAAGTGTCCCAACATTGGCGAGTGCTGGGGCGGGTCGGACAAGTCCAAGGCGACCGCTACCATCATGCTCATGGGCGACACGTGCACTCGAGGGTGTCGGTTCTGCAGCGTTAAGACGAACCGTAACCCGGGTCCGCTTGATCCGAATGAGCCAGAGAACACGGCGGAGGCCATTGCCAAGTGGGGTCTCGGCTACGTTGTGCTAACGACGGTGGATCGAGACGACCTGATTGACGGCGGAGCGCATCACTTTGCCGACACGGTGCGGCGGATCAAGTCCAAGGCGCCGCACATTCGGGTCGAGTGCCTCACGGGCGACTTCCGGGGCTCGCTGGACATGGTCGAGGTGATGGCCAAGAGCGGCCTGGACGTGTTTGCGCACAATATGGAGACGGTGGAGGACCTGACGCCGTTTGTGCGAGACCGACGAGCCACGTTCCAGCAGTCGCTGAGCGTGCTGCGGCACGCCAAGAAGATGGTGCCGTCGCTCATTACCAAGACGTCGCTCATGCTCGGGTTTGGCGAGAGCGACGAGCAGGTGCTGGACGCAATGCGCCAGCTGAGAGAGGCCAATGTTGATGTGGTCACTTTTGGCCAGTACATGCGGCCTACAAAGCGACACATGAAGGTCGCCGAGTACGTGACCCCCGACAAGTTCCAGCATTGGCACGACAAGGCCATGGAGATGGGATTCTTGTACTGTGCATCCGGTCCGCTCGTGCGGTCCAGTTACAAGGCCGGCGAGGCCTTCATTGAGAACGTGCTCAACAACCGTCGCGACGTGAACATCTCAAAGTAGGCTGGTTCCTAATACATGATAATACATTGGGGGTTTGGGGGCCTGCCCCCAGCTATGGGGTCTGGGGCAGAGCCCCAGGTACAGACCCCCAGGTATAGACCCCCCGTAGTTGGGGGGGAACCCCCCCAAGCCCCCTTCTTTTGGGTTCAGCCGAGGCAAGATTAATAGATTAAATATTACGTTAGTTAAAAATACAATCGTAGTCGCTCAGCAGACACACTAATATGTTGGCGGGAATGTTAAGCGTCGGGGAAAACACAATGGCAACATTGCGGAGGTTCATCTTGTTCAGGTCCTGGTGCGCAATGATCTTGGTTAAAAGGCCGCACAGGACATAGACAAGGTCGTGGTTTTCTTTGGGGAGCTGCTCCACCAAGCTCTTGACACATGCCCGGCGCTCCTCGTCGTTGGTAATCTCCAGCGCGTTGCGGAACCCATCGTTCATCGAGCGCGGAATGACAATGTCGGCCAGCTCGCGGAGATACAGCTTGAGAAGACTCGTCACCGCGTGTGGCGCAGCCCGGACAGCAATAAGGTCCACGTCGTACTCCTGGTTGAACCGCTCCTTGAGTCGCCGAATGGCGCTCGACGACCCGCTAAGCCGGAATATCCCCTCCTCGTATATACACCCGCGCACTTCCAAGTATTCAATGCACCGGTACACAATAGAGGGAACAACATGGCCATCAATCTCTTTGCAAGACAGCTGAACCCCAGTGGAAATAGTAGACCCAAACAACGCATTGCTTCGCGATCCAGCGTCGTAGTCGCTGTCCGAGGGATCTTCTTCCTCGCGTCCTGATGACTGACTATCCGTAGATTCGACTGATGCCAAGTGCTCTCGGTTCTTGAAAAGAGAAAACTTTTTGCGCTCTGGCTCCTCAGGTAGACTCGAATTAAGGCTATTGTTCGAGTAGTGCGACCGGCTAATGCCCCACTTGGACTCGTCCTGGATGCGGGAGCCTTCAAGCGGGCCTGAAATGGGCCGCGATACCGGCTGAGGAGGCTGTTGGAGGGTCTGCGGCAGCTTGCTGGGCGAAGCAGGCTCGAGGACGGTGACAGAAGACATAATATCCTCTGGGGACTTTGCCGGTTGCAGCTGTTCAAGAGAGCTCTTATGCTTAGGGTGGGGCCGTTGAATGTCGCAATAGCTCGGTATCTCCGTGGCTTCTACCAGGGCATCTATCCACCGCTCCCGCTCCTCGTCCGTCTCCGCACACAAAATGTACCGGTTATACTGGTCCTTCTTTTTGAGCTCCATAATCAACAACCCATGACGGTATTCGTGCGCTTCCTCTTCCTCCTCGTTGCTCTCTTGCCGCCCAATCTTGGCCTGGTAGAGCGTAATGGCTCCGCTAAACGAGCCACCGGGACGGTCATAATAGTTGAGGAAAGACCCTTCAATCTCATAGTATTTACACTTCCACCCGCCAAAGTTCTTGCCCCGCCGTACCAGATACCCGCCCATGGCAGCCTTGGGGTTCACATAGTGGTCATCCGAATCAAAGTCCACATCAGAAGAGATAAACTCACATATCGCCTCGAGAAGAGACTGGGCCAATTGTAGCGGGGATGATAAGAGCACGGCAAAATATTCATTGAGCACCAGCCGCCGCTGGTCAATCTTGACTGGAGAGTTCGAGTTCATCACCTGCTTGTCGGGTATCTTGGGCAAGCCAAACACTTGTGGCCTTACCACATTGTCCAGCGCTACCAGGGCTCCATAGTCCTTGCAAATACGCCACAATTGGTCGCCACTGCCCATGTCGCAACACGACAAAGAAATGCCCAAGTTTTCGTGGCGCTTTGTCGTACGCGGCTTGATGATGGTGCTGTAGACACACACCCGCACTGACGGCAGGTCGTTTGGCTGCACGTGTATCTCCACCTCCTTTTCAATAGCACTCCGTTTGGCCCCCGGGGACGCCTTGCTCGATCCGCTGAGCACAATTGACCGCGTGGTCGTCCGCTCGCTCAATTGTGACGCAGTACGCACGTCACTCACGTTGGATATGCTGGAAGAGGGCCGCGGCTCATTCTGGAGCGTCGTCCCCAGCCTACGGGTATTTTCCGCGCGTAGCGGGGACGGATACTGGTGGAACTGTGGCTGCTGCGACATTTGTTCCATGTATCCACTTTTTTGCTATTCAACCGGTTAGCTCACGAGCATGTCAGACTTGTACAAAACTTACTTCATTCTGATCCTTGGGTAATTCCTTCGTTAGTTCATTAGTGGTCGGTCGTTCCATCTCCCGGGAGGGCCGCTCCAGCGGCAATTCTTGTAGTAGCTGCTCCGACATTGGCATCTCCTGGAGCAGCGGAGGGGACTTCATGGGAGACTTGAGAGCCCCCGCTGGCAATTTCTTCTTCTCCTCCTCGGCCGCTAAATGGAGCGGAGGAGGTCGCTTGCGCTCTTTATCCAGCCGCGCTGCAGGTAGCAGGTCCTCCTCGCTGCCATTGACGCCGCGCGGCGGAGTCTGTCTGATCCGGAGTCTCGCCAAATCAGAACCGAGCCCGACAACCCCCGGAAGCACCGAGCTGCTACTGTTACTACTGTTATTAAGATCCGAACCCGGCGGAGGCGGCGGAGGGCTCCGGGGATGCTGCTGGGTCACCTGAGCGTACCGCTGGAGGGTCGGCGAAGGGGAAGGAGACCCCCCAAGACTCGCACCGGGACCGAGCGACGACGCCGAAAAGGGTGGGGACCCAGGAGACATGGATGTCGTCGGTGAGATAGACCCCAGGTCCTTACGGTAATCAAATATCATAGCCCGTTGCTTGCGGATGAGCTGCCATAGCTGCTTATTTTGTTGCTGCAACCCCGCGATAAGACGCGTCTTTTCCTCGAGCTCGGCGTTGGCCTGCGTATATTTCGCCAGCAGCTCGTCATAGTTGGGCCGGGGCGCCTGAGGGTCCGCCATTGTCAAAATGTGGCCAGCGATTTGGTGATTTCCGTCGCAGTCGTCCCAGGTCGTATTAGTACTCGATGGTGCGTCGTCTGTCTCAACTAGGTGCGGCCAAATATCGCTCTTGGGCCGTGATGTGGTGGGAGGAGGGGGGCTCCGCGACACAAAGGGAAAAGAAAGGGGGCGTTTAGAGCCGCTCAGCGCCGCACGAAAGAACCCCCTGGCGTTTGGCCTGCTGTCGTCCATGGCGATGGTGGTTTGGTCTTAGTGTGAATTATCAGACGATTTCCCAGAGTCGCGATGGGGCTCGGGGTCTGGGGGAGAGGTTGGCGCATGTGGTACTTAACCTACGTCTGCCAACCACAGTGGTAATTTCCCGTCAGACGGTGGACTAGGAGGATAGTCGTCAGTAGCCGTAGATGAATAAACATGGTTAACCTTTGATTATCGGTAACATCGTTATCCGTTGGTAATTGATCATCAATACGGGCGGGTGGCCCGGTTATTGTCCAGATTGGTTCATCATGTCCAAAAATTGGTCGCAGGTCTTTACTAGTTCGTTCTTCTCTTCGCGTTCTTTCTTGACCAGCTCCGCAAGACGGGCGACCTCCGCGTCAAGACGCGTAACCTTGCTCCTCCATCGCATTTCGTACCCCTTTTTGAGTGCGGCTACCTTCTCTCGGTGCTTGCGACTGTACTGCTCATGGAGGCGGGTCGACACTTTGGTTACGAGCTCTGACCGCTGCCGTGAGTTTGACAACAATTGCCGTTCCGCTTCTTCGAGGGCCGCCTGTAGCGCACTAATCTCACGGTCCCGTCCCGCCAGCTGGGCCCGGTACGAGGCAATTTCAGCCTGGTGTTTAGCCTCTAGGTTTGCCAGTTGTTCTTCATACTTTAATTCGTCATAATCATTAACGGGGGCCCCATTGTCTTCGTAGTCATCGAGCTCGAGCAGACTCAACTGACCGTGAGTAGACGAATTGTATGCCTCGTAATCATCGCTGGGCTCATCCCGATACTCTTGAGTTTGCTTTCGTGTTTCCTGTTTCTCGTGCAATTCCTGGTCTCGCGACGGTTCTGGGTGCTTGTCAGCGTCTGGGTTTTTTGGTGAGTCTAGGTTTTCGTTTAACTCTGGAGCTTCGTCTACGGGGACCTCGTCTAATTGGTCGTTAAGGTCTTCGTCGAATCCATCCCCGTTGTAATCTTGGTATTCCTGTTCTCCGCTTCCGTTGACGTCGCCCTGCGGCTCATGTTCAGGATAAATGATCTCGTCGGCAGAGGAGGCCCAAAACTCTGGAGGAAGACGCTTCGGAGACCCCAGTACACGATGTTCTCCCGATCTCCGTCGCTCTATCGACTCTGTCAAACTCTTGCGTTTCTTACGAACTGCGCTTGGAGGAGGAATAAACGACTGGTACCGGCTCCTCTCCTCAATTGTCCGCTTCCCCGGACGCTCTCTAGGCTCGTTGAACGGATCATCACTCAGATCAATCAAATCTGCATCCATCGCCGCACTCCTTTGACTCGGTTTGCGCACTGGAGATCCCGTCGTCTCGGTACGACTCCGCTCGGGATGAAGCTTCAATGGCGATTTGCCCAGGTTTCGCATGATGGTATTCCTCGTCTCTTCGAGACTAGTGGACTGCTGTGAAAAGTTGCGTCTGTCGCCCCGAACAGTGGACCCGTTGAGCTGTCTCGCTCGCCTCGGTGTCGGCGTATCCCCCAGCATGATGTCGCTACGGTGAAGGTAGTGTCGTCTCCCAAGGAAAAACTGATAATTACCAACGCGACATTGAAACAGTGATAGCGGTACGCGAAAATTGAAAAAAAAACGATACTATACCGGTAAAAAAATTTAAAAAAATCATCCAATTAAATTAATCCATCCGGAATCGAAACGCGTTCTCGCGATTTGACGTTACCAGGTAGTATATAATGCTGGTTCTGACGGCGGTTCAGCAGCCGACGGCGGTGAACCACTGCGTGTACGCAAACCTCCTCGGCCCCAAGGAGAAGAGCCTCGTCTTGGCCAAGGATACTTCCTTGGAGATCTACTCTCTGGAGCCTAGTTTATCGTGGGTAGCGACGATTCCGTTACATGTCCAGGTTACATCGCTGACCGTGTTCCGCCCGGCATGGGACGTACGGACTGCTAAGGATAAGAACTCAGTCACTGACTGGCTGTTCTTGACGTGCCATTCGTCATTGTGGGGGACTTCCTCGTTTGTGCTGACCTATGTGGACAGCCGATTCCTCATGTTCCAGGACGCGAGCTTTGATGGGCTATCGCAGTACGAAGTGACAAACCATGTCGTTGCGGTTGATCCCTCGGGTGAATTTCTTGCGGTGCATTACTTTATGGGTTATGTAAAGCTCCTCAAGGCGCGCAAGTCGGTCCAGGCCGTCTTGGCCGCAACGAAGGAGGCCCGCGAATTGCAAGAGCAAAAGATGGAGTCGGTATTCCAGTCAATGGGCTCGGTAACTCTCAATTTCACAACCCTTGTAGCACTCGCCTTTGTGCCAGGGTCCTTCACAACCACCCTGGCGGCGGTCCACCAAGAACTGGATTATAACCTACAATTGGAGCTCTACACTATTAATACCAAGACTAACGAACCCAAGTTATGCTCCGCAGATATAGAGCTTGTTCCAAATACCACACTGCTCATCCCCATTGCCAAGCCCACGGGGGGCGTGCTTGCAGTGTCGCCGTCTACAGCAACTTATGTCCCTCCTGTTGCTAAGAACCTCCAAGTACACAAAAAGGAGTACCCATTGAATTGCAATGAGGCCCGATTCAGTTGCTGGAGCTTCGTCGACAACAGCAGGATTATCATTGGATCCGAATCTGGCGCGGTTTATTTATTAATTTTGCATACCGATCTGTTTGCTGAAGGCGCCATTGAGGCTGTGGAATTGCTTTCATTCGGTCAAGTGGCACCATTCACCGACGTTGAGCACCTCAGCGGCGATTATTTCTTTGGTACCAGCCGTCTCGGTAACCCCACCCTGTTTAGACTCAATCTGCAAGACTCAACAGCCCATGTCATCCAGGACCTCGATAACATTGCACCGATCACTGATATGAGCCTTAGAAAAGGATGGGGTTCAACTAGCTCGCTCTTTGTTGGGTCGGGTACCATTCAAAATGGAGTCATGAAGCGCATCAATTTTGGTTATGTTGCCAAAACTGGCTTGGAAATTGACTATGGCGAACCCATAGCGAATATTTGGAACCTTCATGGCACGTCGCATTTCCTGGTCTCGTCTACAGACACTTCTAACATGCTATCTCTTGCCGATGGCGAGGAAGATGAAATGGGCCTTGTTAATGTACATTACAAGTGGCTCGACCAGGCTTCTCCCTCAGTAGCTCTCGGTACTCTACCAAGCGGAGCGGTTCAAATCACACCTCACCAAGTAAGGGGCCTTGATTTTGACTCATGCTGGACAACCAATACCAAGATCAGTGCTGCGTCAATTTCCCAAATGGTGTATCTCTCTTGTGATTATAAGAACCTGATTGTTCTTGATGATAACCTAGTGGAATTACCAGAGAGGAGAAGATCATACGACAGTGAAATATCAGCACTAAAGGCAATATCTAAAGATTGCTGTGCGGTCGCGCTATGGAATGGTCAGATAATTGTCGAAAATGCAGAGGGGACAAGTAATATAATCCCTACCACATTGTTTGACCCAGTTCGGAGGATATTCTATCTTGATGGGCTCCTCGTCCTGTGCTCGGCTGCTGGCGAGGTCGAAATCCTCAAACACCAAGACGGGGCATTCGCTGCAATTAGGCACTTCTCCCTTGGTACAGACGAAATCTCCGGGCAGGAATGCTCCAAGGGCATTATACTCTCCTGTGATCGGACAGTACTGATTAATAAGACTGCAAACGTCAGCTTACTTACTCTTGGCCAATGCGACGCCATTTCTGGCTTTGACAACACCATCGTCTCCACCCATGAACACATTATTAAGAAGTCCACTCTCGAGGACAAAATGGGAACCGCAATCGAAAGCTTGAAAATCAATGAAATGGTTGTTAAAATCGAGCCTTTTAACGCCATCCCTGGTACTCTACTTTTAAGCACCTTCCACGAAAATGGACCGTCCAAATCCAGCAAAATCCTTCTTGTCAGGGCGAATAATACAGATGTACTAGCGGAATTTGAACTGCAAAAAAATGAAATTGCCCAAGCAATCTGTACTATCGAAACCGACGCGGAAGGATTTAATGGATTTGTGGTTGGCACCGCTATCGAAAATGGTTCTAACACTCCGAAGGGTAGGCTGCTTCTCTTTACTGTCAACCGGGACGACTACGAAATGGTGCTCAGTAGTACATTGAGCATCCCCGGTTGCGTCATGGACCTTACGTTTTCTTACCCATCGTTTACGATACCTACTACTCAGTTTTTGGTCTCCGTCCATGGAGCTGAATCCAGCGAGGTTAGTTGTCTTTTCCATTTCTCTTATTGTTTCCTGCTAACTGATTTAGGTCCGATCTGTTCAACTCAATTACGAGTTGGATGCATACGTAATGCGCTTACTTGATCTTGACCAGGAGTTTGAAAGCCCCAGTGTCTCTGTTGCTATGGCGAGCGAGAATAATACTGTGGTAATTGGAGACTTGTTAAGCGGCATGTCCGTGTCAACATTTAATCCTTCTACGAGCTTGAAACCGCTGCCGGGGTCGACTGAGTATCCTTGGTTGAATAGGCCCCAAAAGGTCCTCTCGGTCGGACTCAATGGCAAACAGGCTGCTTCTTGTACTGCAGATGGGCTTTTAATGACTACAGATATTGTCACCAAGACATCAAGTTATATTCACTTGCACTCACAGATAAACAGATTTGTTGCATTTGATTCGCTCCGCCCAAAAGCTGATGTCACCCCGTTGTTCTTAATGGGAACAGTTAGTGGGGGTGTTTATATGCTCTGCTCCATAAACAATGAGAATCTCATTAGCGAGATGCAAGAGAGCTATGAATCATTCCTGCTTCGCAAAGAGACGCGAGCAGAACAGAGTCTCTCGACGCGTTTTGGCTCGATTGTGGATTGGTTTAATGAATTTAGGTATCCGAATACGGAGGAAAGAGATGAAAAGCTTGGGAAGATTGTCGATTTGGAAGTACTCAAAGACTTCGGCTATGAAGACCTTGAATCAGTGAAGGCAATAGAGAGACTGAAAGCAGCCGAATTTTATGAAGCTATGTGAAATGTATATAGTATGAACGTGAATAGTCGTCGAAATAAGTCCATCACCTCCTTTGTCGAGATGTTTATTGTAGCCACAGTTGTGTGGTGGATTCAGGTTGGCAATGTATCCTTGGTGTCCACCTCTTTAAGGCTCTTCTTTATAACCTTACTGCCATATAGGAACCATATGAAGAAACCGTCGAGTACAGCACCAGCAACGATATCACCAAGAGTGACAGGGATGACACTTTGGTAAATGAACTTTCCTACTCCAAAATTAGTACCGTAAAACATTCCTATTGGCACAAGGGAAAAGTTCGCAATGCAATGCTGATAGCCAAGTGCCACAAACGTCCAAATTGGAATCCAGATGGCATATATTTTTGAGACCTTGTCTTTTGCTGAGATTGAGAGGAATATCGCCAGTCCAACGAGCCAGTTACAACCAACTCCGCGTAGAAAGTTCACTGACCATTGTACATTTACGCGTGCTTCTGCTTGAGCAATCGCAAAGCTTTTAAGGTCATCTGTAGAGAGGGTATCCGTCCACCAACAAAGGAAGCCAGCCATAAATAAACTGCCAGCCATGTTCATAACATAGGAAACAACTAAGTTTCGGAAAAGAGCGCACAGGCCAGTTTTCCGTGCAAATGTAGACAAGATTAAAACGAATACATTGGCAGTGAACAGCTCTGTATTAACGATTGTGAGGATAACAAAGCCAGTCGGAAAGGTAAAACTGGCAAAAAATGTTGCTAGAGATGGATTCTCTGCACGTAGCGTTGGGGATCCGCCTGCGACTATTAGACTAAAAAGTGCCCCAAATGAAAGAAAAGCCCCAGCAAGGAACGACTTGAGAAGTAAATTTGGCCAAGGTAGTCGAGCTTTTGATACACCTGATCGGAGTAGCAGGGACACAGTTTCTTTCGTAGGGTCAAATGTTGGGTCCATTCTTCTTATGTGAATGAAATTCACCACGAGCGACTCTGAAGTTATATATACTCGCCAAACTTGGATGTTCTTAAAGCTTCCAAAATGTCAGCTTCATGCGTGAATTAAGCCTCTGATGGACTGGCGATGACGTACAGCACGTGTACTATAAACGGAGTTAGTGGTGCGGGGTCCATAGTTCTTGTACTGTAAGTCAATGGAAATAGGTATTTAGGAGTTAAGGAATACTGTTGTCTAATGATTTAGACTAAGTCCGACAAGTGCATACAACCGATTAACCTTCTAATAAAGATTAAAATAAAGTGAGTAGATAAGTACGGCTTAATATCACCTTTCTTTTAGTTCCTCTCGAGCTATATACTATTTATTTACGTCCTAGATAATGCTACTGGGGAGCATATATATATTCACAGGCCATAGTTACCTGTCTCACACTGAATGAGGTTGGTTGGTAGTTTAAATCTATAGTAAGACATTTTGTCTTTAGGAAGCTCCTTAGCTCATCTCATCCACAATAACTTAACTGTACTGTTACCAGCATAGTTACTTCACTCGTTGCTGGCTGAATCCTGGTCATAACCCGTCAAGGATTGTAGTTCACTCGGGTTATTAGGCCAGAACTCTATGAGACGGTACCTGTTACCAGTAAGCCTGCTACCTGAAAGTGTAAGTTACCCGGACAGTCATAATACCCACTGTTAGTACTTTTGGATTTGACTGCTTCTCCCATGAATGGGTCTAAAGCGCGCACTTAACTTGAGCCGCATCTCTGGCTAAACATCCCGGTACGGGTACGTACTAGTGCCTTAGTATAATTAATGGTACATCTATTGTCTTGTCAACTTAATAATTATGTATCCGTCCAACTGCACTCCCGATCAAGCGAAATCTAAAGGGTCCTACATTGTCGCGATCGGAGCACGGTAGCCAAAAATGTGTAAGTCCAGCCGCTCAATTATTTTCCGGTTTTGGGCACTTGGCCAACGACGCGACAGCTGGCTGGTAAACCGATATCCTTGTCAGATACCATTTAAATACTGTTTAGTAGGGGATAGTCTTGACTGTTCATTTAGTGGTTTCCTTAACAGGAGGAGCTCTCTTGTTCAAGTTTTTTCGGTGGGAAAAGTGAAACACGCATAGCCTCTGTCAAATCGTGGAGCATGCTTTAAGGTGCATATCTCACATATTTCGCCAACGGATTGTTTATATACAGGAAATAATTTCTCGATATAATCCAATGTACATATTAATGTGCATAAATGGCTATTGTCATCGTGCACCTGTAGTGTTGTACACCTATTTGTAGAGGCTGGTTGGTGCCGATTCCAGGTAAACGTTGATCATGCATTCTCATTCAATCCAATCGACTGGAACGTCTAATCGCTTTGTATAGTAAGTGGTAAATATTATAAATAAAGCGCCTGCCTTCGAGAGGGATTATAGTCAATATTTTTAATTGTACAATATAGTCATGTTCGCGTATTCCGTAGGCCACAGCGAATTTGACCACAATAACCGAAAATCGGGCATGTCCCCTTTATTTGGGCGTGACACCCTCGATCCATGGGCAACTCCATCAACTGACAGTATAGTCACCCTAGGCTCGGTATATTCTACTGCTTCAGTTACTGATAGTTACGATCTAAAGGAAAGTTTAGCCTCCCCTACGCTATCAATGGGACAGTATCAGCAGCGCCAGCCCACCTTCAAGCCTAGCGATCCATTTGCGGACTCGAAGCAGATCGCTTTCGATCCGAAAAAATTTGAAGAAGCGTTCATGTTTGGTGGAAGCGATTCTACGTTGGACTTGTCTCTATCATTCCCTGGAGGGAATAACCCCAAGACTCGAATTGTGAATGGGTTAGATTCTGCTACTAAGAAATACGCGAGTCTGGAGACGGATAGAGCCTCTGTAAAGTCACGAGCTAGAGGGATCAAGAGAAGTATGTCCAGGCGATTATCACTAGGTTCCGTCATACATAAGTTCAAAGCATCCAAGTCCACAAAAGGAGAATATTTACGAAGAACCGATTACGAAACTATTGACCGCATTGACGAGTGAAAGGGCCTTCGAGTAATATAACTACCGGGTAGCTAATGAATGAATGACGAATTAACGATTGATTGGTGTTCCCTCGTGTCACTGAGAAACGCGTCGGGCGCAAATTTCCGATTATATGGAATGCTCGCGATTGGGTGGCTGACACGGGTCTTTTCCACAGTATTTTGTGCGAACAGCAGCATTATAATATATTAATAATTCTTGATTAGAGTCTCTGCATACTGCTAAAGGAAGACTATATCTAGACATTGGGCTTCACCAGCCAGATCAAAAACATTCTAATAGTCATCATGTGCGAACTGAAGTCGACTGGTACCTCGGTTACCAGTCCACTGTAGACAATGCGGATTCCCTCAGTTAAACTGACGATAAAGGGAGAAAACCACTATCCCTTTGACTCTCGTGGAGTAAACACCTACTGAAGGGTGCCAAGGTGAGTTGGGGAAAAAACCAATATCAACATCATCAAGATAAGATTTGCGGTTCGGAATTGAGGAACTCAGCTACCGCTTTGAGGGTGCCAAGGTGTCTTGTGGAGAGTCGTATCAATACGCAGCTCACGACGCATTTTTCACAATCTTAATCATGGCATGGACTAAATGTATCGAATGGAGAACTATGACGGTCTTGGATATATCTATTTACAATTTTTATGAACTGAACTGAAATCAATTATAGTCCTATAAGCGGCTTTCGCCAGAGGACCCAATATAAAATACATAATAGTAATCCAATATAACAATAGTAATCCGTTTCATATCAACTTGAGTCCACCCAAATTATCGCATTCGCGCCGTGGGGATTGGCTACCCCCCGTAGCTCCCGGGAAACACTTCCTTCGCAGGATTTAAAACCGAGAACCTTCCGATGGTATGGAGTTGACATTAATCTCTCTTGGTGTGCCTTTTAATGGCGTGGAAGCGTCGGGCTCTTCGAAATGAATTGAGGCGTCTGCTTGAGTCCGTCCTTGGTACCTAATAATGTTTTTAGGTCAAATGTCGCGCTGGCTTCTAGAAGAAGCGGCCGGTGCTCCTCATGGAGGGGGC
>JAKTQL010002469.1:863-11279 GCA_030558815.1 Blastobotrys malaysiensis
TTACTTGGTGAACGAGCGTTACACCCATGAAGTAAAGGCGTACCAAATTCTCTCTGAGTTGCAGGGCGGTCTTATCCCCGAGTTCTATGGAGCATTCTCGTTGACCATCCCTGTCGACGAGTCCCGAAATCGTGAAGTCCGACTTATTTTGACAGAGTATATTCCAGGGAGAGCCATGGAGGAAGCGAACCCAGGCGATTATTCCCAGAAGAAACGCCAAGAAATGATGAAATGCGTGGTTGATTTCGAGACTTTGATGTTCCAAAAGGACATTATCAACCTTGATTTCGTTCCTCGAAACATCATCCTTACCAATTGCCGAAAGAAGCCAATTTTGGTCTTCATTGATTTTGCAGAGACGTATTTCGACCGCAAGTTAACGAGAAGAGCGGTAGGACGTTTTCTAGGTCAATACGTGTCTCCGCTGTTGAGATGGGCCAATAGAGGGACGCCTCACGAGTTCTACGAATGGATTGATTGGGAGTGGCAGCGATGGGTTGATTGTGAATATGCAGAGGATGCCAAATCAATCCCGCTGGAGATGAAGAAGAGGTACTTATTCGAAATTTCCATGCCTATTGAACAGGTTGTTAAGGATTTCGATAAGAGGTTGGGGTTACAAACCGATGCTTTGGCTAATTAATAATTTGATTCTGGTATACCAGTACAATGCTATATATATGGACTTGTAATGTAATCTATCAAAGAACGACATGCACAACAAAAATTGGCCGTTTAGGCGCCCTTTTGGCGCCGACAGTCCAGTATGAAGTACAGACGATTCTCCTGGAACGCCTTCCAATGACTATAAGAATGCTCCATCCAGCCTTAGTGGCAATGACCATCTCAGAGGATGTTCCAGCTGTTCGCAAAAGATTTCCACGCCTCCAAGCTGAATTCAGGGCAGGTCGCGGTCACATCGTTCGACTAATCCCCTCTGAATGGAACCCAACAAGTCTCTCCAAGTGATATCTTCCGACATGAGGAGCGACATGAGCCAACGGAGGTCGTCTGTTATGCGAACACGGCCCCTACCTCATGAAAGAGGTGCTTGCCAGGATTGCAGCCCTCGAAAAGCAGGCGGCAAAGCTGTAGCAACATGCCTTTCCAGTACCATCCCCCACTCGAATAAGATCCATGTGCTGCGCTGCGAGCAATACAAAGCCACTCGCCACATCCTCTGGGATGTATCTCCGAACTTTGGTCTGAAGGTCTTCCTTGACACCAAATAGGGCCTTCATGGCGTTACGTTCCTCGAAATGAATCCGCAAATATTTTAATAAGACGATAAAATCTACTTGAGGGAGATTAGTTCAGGGTTTCTTATCCGTTGATAAGGTGCAGACGTGGACGTTCGACATAAAACAGGGAGGTGTTCCCTCGGACTCTCAGCGACCATCGCTCAGGAAATCGACACCATCTACTTTCTATTCGGAACTTTTATACTTGCCAATTGTTTGTAATTATATCAGTCCTCCTTCGGCTTAGGCAGTGAACTCTAATCGGAATCATTATTAGTGGCCAACATGCTATTGCAACACCTGATTACCGCACCAGCTATCTTCGCTTATTGCTTAAAGAGCCTTGTGATTTGTCTGGCTCTGAGGACCCCCATGGCTTTTTCTGACGGTTCAGGGACTATCCAGTTGCAGTATAAAGGGGAAGGCGATTGAGAAAGGTAGTTATCTAGCGATATTACACCCAGATGTACTCTTACCTGGTTATTTAGAATACCTCTGTAGTATCTCCGCCATTGATTCGATATTCTTGACTCCTAGGATTAACTATTCTTGTCCTAGCTAGTAACCGTTAAGTCTTTCGGTTTTGAAGCTAAGCTTCAGAAGCTTAAATATAGGGACATATATAAACATGATATAGCTCTGTGAATAGTATAAACACGCAAACTAGTTCAAATGTCTGATATTCCTATCTCAGTAAGAGACTCTCTAGAATTACCGATTTCAAGGGAGAATGTTGAGATTGTCAGTAGGGCAGTCTACAACAGGGTGTATGATAGCAGTGTTGCTCGGGGTATGACATTGCCCTGTCTGATCGAGGATGAATTTGACCATGTGGAATTAGCAAGACGGTATATCCCTGGGCAATTGACGCGTCGAGCCTATACTGGCATGGTACCGTTCACAGATCTGATCACCCGTATAGAGTCTGAGGATGACGTGACACATCATCTAGCGGCACAACTGATATACCCCGTATCAATTGCCCTTGAAGGTGTAACGAAAAACTACGATTTCGAGGTTGTAAAGAATTTCCAATTCGTTCAAGGAAACTCCAGATATGATGTCTCATGGTCATTGTATACAAAGTCGCTCCCTCGAAGGAAACTGATTGACCTTGTAGCATTAGAAGTTAAAAAGCCTAACACCCTACGGGAAGAAGACTTCACGCAAGCATGGGTAAATGAGGATGAATTTGAGGAGGTATGGATTGATAATTCCGAATACCACAATGGTACAAGATTGTCCGATAATGCCGCCGTTTTCTCGCGTCAAGTTAGAAAATATGCAGAGAATGTTAGAGAGGTTGTGTTGTGCGATCTGGTAAGCATGGTAACGTTCCATTTTGAATCATGCTTAGATGACGATGGAAACGGTAAAGTGTGGTCCAAATATTTTAGAGAGAGCCAGCCAGATTTTATCAGCTTCCATCTCGTCTTGTTCGCCACAATAGTACGTGAGATTCTCCGCTATGTCCAGGACAACGGAATAGAGCCAGTGCGCCAGTAGGGGCTACTCGTTTTCTCTGCCGACTTCCCATTGTGTTTTCAATTGGCAACTGTAAGTCTACTTCTTGGATCCAGTGTCCTCAAGCTAACGATACTAGCCCATTTGACCCCAATTTCAAGTTTTCATATGATAATCATATTCTAACTACCACTCCGACTTGTATATTACGACGCCAACTTTGCTGCAAAAATATGTAACGAATTATAATATAAAAATTGCATCTCAATGTTGTCAGCTGGTATTAATTGTACTGCAGTGAATCATAATCAAGTACCAGGCCCAGTAAAGAAACGGGTAACAATCAGTTCGAGGCTTGTTGAGTATTAGCTTTCTATTAGTACGGGGTTAATTAAACGTGGACCAGTCCATGTGGACTTCTTCAACGAGATTTCTCGTCGCGTCCTCGAACTTCCATCTATACAGCTGGCCATTCTTGTCCGTGGCCTGGGACATTTTCATTCGTAGCCGGGTGCCAGTCTCCTCAATAGCGACCAAAAGGCGGTCAAGATCCGACTTGGTGAGCGCCGCCGAGACGCAGAGCCGCACTCGACTCGAGGTGAGTGGCGTGGCGGGGTATCCCACCACCACAACGGCAATCTTCTTCTCAAGCATGAGCCGGGAGAAGGCAGGCATCTTGGGTGGGTGGTAGAGCATGAGCGGGATGATGGGGGAGTCTTCAGCGCCAGACACAATGTACCCGAGCCGGTGGAGCCCAAGTCGCAAGTACCGCGAGTTGAACGCCAGTCGCTGGAGCCGTTCCTGGCCCTCGCCAGGTCGCACCTCACCAGTAATAGTCTTGAGCGAAGACTGGATCTGGGCCAGGACGGGGGGAGCCACCGACTCTGCATAAACGTTGCCCATGTTCTGAGCCCGGACCCGGTCAATAACCTCGCGGTCACCGGCAATGTAGCCACCAGTGGCACCAAAACTCTTGGTCAGGGTGCCCATGAGAATGTCCACGTTACAAGGGTCAATAGAAAAGTAGTCACAAACACCACGGCCATTCTTGCCCATGGCGCCAATGGAATGGGCCTCGTCAACAAACAGGTAAAACTTGTACTTGTTTCGCAGCTCGATCAGCCGCGGCAGGTTGCACATGGTACCCTCCATCGAGTAGAGGCCCTCTACGACAATAAGAATCTTTTTCCACGGCCGGTGGGTTCGGGGCTGGCCCTGGCTGATCTGCTCCCGCAGCAGCTTTTCCAACGCGTCCATGTCATTATGCTTGAAGATCTTGATCACCGCCTTGGAAACCCGCACTCCGAACCGGATCGACGCGTGGTTGAGCTCGTCAGAAATCACCAAACAGTTCTTATCCACCAGGGTCGCAAAAATGTTGGCATTGGTCGCGTAGCCCATGGAAAAAAGCGCCGCGTCCTCCTTGCCCACGAAATCAGCCACAATACGCTCCGTCTCCAGGTGCATCAGGTTCGTGCCACCGCTGGACCGAACACCCGGCGCCACAGTACCCTGCTCTCGAATCGCGAGCTCGGCCGCGTCGGTACACTGGCCCACCGACTGCGCGAACCCCAGGTAATTGTACGAGGACAAGTTGAGACAGCTCGTCATGGTGCCCGGGTACTTGAACGTATAAAAGAAGTCCTCCGAGTACCGGTCCCGCACCTTGATAAAACGCCCGGGAACACCATAGCAGATCCGGTTGAAGCAGTCGGTCAGCCGGTGCTTTAGCCGCCGCGTGTAAAACGAATCAAAGTCCGAAAAAAGCGGCGCGTACCCGTCGTGCTCCTTGAGATCGCTGGCTACACCCGTGTTGGTGTGCCGCGCAAAGAAGTCCCGGATGTGGCCAATCACAATGAGCACCAGGTAGCAGATATAGGTCGTGATGAACACGTAGTAGGGCGGCAGGTCCTCCACCTCGGGCGGGAGCTCCTTGCCCGGAGGGTGGTTCTGCACGTACAGGTGCCGCGGAGACTCCAGTGGGCCAAACTCCTGGGGGTCCAGCGTGTACTTGTTGTTGCGTGCCGCCGCCGCAGCGGCCAGCTTCTTCTCCTGGTCCGTCGAGGCCGGAGTGACAATCGGGGGAATCGACATTGCTTCAGGCATGCGGGAACCGCATGAAATTTCGGGGGTGCAACACGGGAGGTCTGGCAAGCGAGGAGGTCCTCCGGAATATGCGTAGACGTGCCTGGAAGAGTCTAAGGGGTCGTTGAAGGGTTTCCAGTGGTGATTTGGTGATTTTCAAACGGTCGCCGGGAAAAAGTCGACCCTCCCGCGCGCTCCGACAGCCCCTGTCGGCATCGACCGGGGCCGTACGCCAGTATGGGCTGGGGACTGGTCCCCAGGTAATGCCCTCGAGCTCCGGTAGCTGGGCCCGTTGGTAGGTTGACCAAGGGTTGCGGGACGTTGTACATACATGTATTAATCATTATAGACCCGTAGGATACGAAATGGACCCGTTCTTTGTAGATGGAAGCGGGTTTAATTGCCTCGTAGTACTGCTGGAAAGCGGCCCTCCTTTCTCAAATACCTACTTCCTCGATCTTCGTGTTATTACGTCTCTCGTCTGGAATCTGATAACTTCAAGTGGGAATTGGCGAGTCATATCAGGTACATCGCCCGTTGACATCTCATGGGCTGGCTTGATTGAGTCTTCTGCATTCAGTTAGGCCTTATGTACATCGCGTTCATCTTGGCAGTTGCTTGACGTGTTGCGTAGGGCCAAAACGGGCTGGCGTTGCTTCGACAGAATCGACCTTTTTAGGCTCATAATCGTACGAATACATCGTTTAGCTTTCCCATTCCGTTAATTAAGATATGGAGTAATGGCAGTATGGGTTTAAGCATGAAATAGTTTCGAGGACCTGCCCTCCGCGTAGCGGAGCCCCAGGGGGCCTGGGAGGCTGGTCCCTCGGGTAATTGCTCCCCGAGTGTCTTCGAGGGCCAGCCCTCGAGCTCCCGTAGCTGGGGGGGAACCCCCCAGACCCCCAGATCCCCCATTATGTTACACTGAGTAGTTTCTCCGCGTAGCGGAGCTCCAGGGGGTCTGGGGGACTGGTCCCCCAGGTAATTGGACGTCGAGTGTATTCGAGGGCCAGCCCTCGAGCTCCCACAGCTGGGGGGAACCCCCCAGACCCCCGTTGGTACTTTGTAGACTTGAATGGTTTTAATTGCAACTGGGGCTCAAAGTGCCTCGCAGCACTGCTGGAAAGTCAAGTTCCCCCCAGTGGTCCTCCTGCGCTAGCAGCCTTCCATACAAGCATACAATCCAGTTGTATGCCACAATCACATACGGCTCCCAAAATGCCTTGGTTAGATTAGATCTTCTCTAATAAAGGCATTAGCCGGACGGAATTGGGGGTACCGTCTGGTTTGGGCTGGGTGCACATGGCTTTAGAATTACACGGATATTTTTATTCTAATTATTTGAATGTACTAGGACTAGTCAAGGATACTAGAAGAGCAACCCTGGATACGAGATGGAAACCTTGGTCGCAATTCATCTCTGCCGACACCATCAGTATCAATCATCCCGAATTGATCATTATGCCAAGTTTACAATTGAAGCCTTTTAGACCCAGCTATGTCTGTCGCCTATCTAGCTACGTACCAATGGTGAGTCTTTGCCCCCACGTATTCAACCGCCATTAAATGTGAGTTAGTCACCGCATCTACTTGTCAAAATAGTCATTCAAAAGCCTAGAAGTCTGCATACACAAAATTGTATTCTCAGGGTTTACCGGACAGAGGGCCTGCGGTGGAGGTCATCTCAGGGTCCACTACCGGGTTCACCTCCTGCACAGGCGGATGGAGGACTACCGGACACTACATTATTACTCAACATCTCATTGGCTTACTCTCAATGACCATGGCATTTATCCTTAATGACTATTGCATCGTCCTACCTGGTAGGTGCCCTAGTAGCTACCAAACGCGTAAGTTTATATACCACTGCTATTGTCAAGTCAATATTAGACCTAGAAAACATTGTCACAGCTCCCTCTACAGTAGATTCCCGTTATCAATCTTGATCCGGTACGCGCGGCCTGAAGTGGGGGCCCGAGGCTCCGATCACCCTGGGTTAATACCCGTGTCCGATATGTCTCTGCCCACCGACGAGTAGCTGATATCTATGCATCAGCGGCAAAGGCCAGTTAACCGCCAGGCATATATAAACGGTTCAGGTTCATCTGTAGACGGTAGCTAGAAATGTACATTCCAAAGCACAATAACGTAGAGTCCAACGAGGCCAAGCTGGACCTGATCCACAACAACTCGCTCGGTACCATTATCACCTTTGGCGAGAATGGCCTCGTAGCCAATCATCTCCCATTTGTCGTTGATTACGATCCCGAGACGAAGGAGATCACCAAGCTCCGGGCCCACTTCGCGCGTAAAAATGGCCAGGCCGCCGACTTTGCCTCTGGCAAGGAATTGCTCGTGGTGTTCAAAGCCGCCGATGAGTACGTAACGCCTAAATGGTACAAAGATACCAAGCCAGCCAGCGGCAAGGTCGTCCCGACCTGGGATTTCGCTGTGGTGCACGTTTATGGCACGCCACAGATTACCGACGACCCTGAGTTTGTGAAAAAACAGATGAACGACCTGACAGACTTTAACGAGGCCCCCGAAGAGTCAAAGTGGAAGGTTTCCGATGCGCCAGAGCCGTATCTCACTCTCAAGCGAAAGGCAATCCATGGATTGGAGATCACGGTGACCCGAGTCGAAGGCAAGTGGAAGCTACACCAGGACAAGAAGGGCGGGGACTACGACGGGTACATTGAGGGGCTCAAGGCGCGAGGCGGCTCTGCTGCTGAACTGGCCGATGTTGCGCTCAAATGCCGAGAAACCACTAACTTTTCCGTCTAACCATCGCCTTATATGCTAGAATTAATGAACAATGTAGTCTATTAGGTCTCTGCCCTAGATGCTAAACTTAATGAACAATGTAATCTATTTAGACCTCCTCCCTAGATTGTAGGACTTAATAAACAGTCTATTAGACCTCCGTCCTAGATTGTAGGAATTAATGAACAGTCTATTTAGAACCAACCTCTACTCCGCTCTTGGTGAAGCGAATATACTTGTCGCAGGCCGGGACTTCGTTCTCAATGTGCCCCACGACAATGGCTGTGCCCATGTAATCCTGGATCATTCGCTTGCACTGCTCAATGCGCAGGTCATCCATGCCCGAGAGCGCCTCGTCAAGGATGAGGATCTTGGGATCCTTGACGATGGCTCGCAACAGCATGATCGTCTTCTGGTCGGAGAGAGACATGTCGCCAAACGGCGTCTCGCGGTCGAGCTCAAACTCGTCAATGTACCGGTCAATGGTCTGCTTCTGCGCCTCGGTCAGGTTGGTAGGCGGGATGAAGGACCCTACGACAAACCCGGTGGAAATGGCATCAAACGCATTGCGTCGGATCGGGAACAACGCGTGGATCTCAGGGGAACAGTGGCCAATCTGCTCGTTGATGGAAAAATAGGACTGCTTGCCAGTCTTCCGCGGCTCCCCGAACAGTACGACCCTGGAGTTCCACGACTGTGGGTGGTCCGCGGTCAACATGGCGAGCAGAGTGCTCTTACCGGATCCATTGGGGCCCTGGAGATGCCACTTTTCGCCGCTTCGTGCCGTGAACGACAAGTTGGAGAAGATTTTCTCGCCCTTGTAGCTAACCGACACGTCCCGGAGCTCGACAATCGATTCGCCAATCTCCTTCTTCTCATTGAGCTCCCGTGTCTTCTGTACCATTGCCATGTGCTCATCCCGCAGCCGCTGTAATTCAGGCTCTACCTCCACCATTGTCCCCTGGCTCACAATGCCATTATCATCGGCAATTGCCACGTGCGTGATCCACGACGGGAAGTGGTCCTGGAGCCGCAGCCCCAGTACTACATGCGGCTTTGGCGGAAGCGCCTCCAATACACTAGACACCTTTTCGCGGCCTGGCGGGTCGAGCCCCAAGAAGGGCTCGTCTACAAAGAGCATCCGCGGGTGCCGCAGGATTGAGTACGCCAACCGGGCACGGCGGTTCTGGCCGTTGGAGAGCCCCACGACCCATCGGTCTTTAATTCCCTTGAGCATGAACTGCTCCAGCACCCGATCCACGTTTTCCTGGTTGTTATCCGCCTGCAGCAGGTAGTCATTAAGGGCAATGTCAAACTCGTCACGGAACGACTCGTACCGCGCCGACAAATGGCTAGCTTTAATGTTGGAGGACCCGAACTCGACCAATTGCGTAACCTGCGATGGCCAAAAGTCCTGCGACAAGAACGGATACCGCCGCGACAGCGGCGGCTCGGCAATATGCTTCGCACCCAGTACGTGGAGCAGGTCCAGCTTGCGCGGACCGGTAATGGCCCACCGCTCATGGCCCTGGATGCTCAGGCTCACGGGGCTCTTAAACAGCCCGCGTTTTACCCCGTCCGCCAGCGGCCGGAACGAGGCCCTCTCCAGTTGAATAATCGACATTAGGTCTCCGATCTCCCCTCGTGCAGACTATATATGTGGGGGACCGATATGACTCAACGGTCCCATCATGCCGATACCGCTCCACCGCAAAGGCCGGGGACACGAGTCATGAGCCATGAGCGATGAGATGTGCCCTGAGCTGCTCTCAGCTGCTTTGGAATGCCGTACTGGCGTAGGGGCCGCCAATTGAGCCCGTAACGACTCCGTAACAAATCTCCCAACAGCTCCGTAACCACCTGTAAGCAGGGGTTTGGGGGTGCAACCCCCAACTACGGGAGCTCGAGGGCTGGCCCTCGAACACACTCGGGGTCCAATTACCTGGGGGACCAGTCCCCCAGACCCCCTGTAGCTCCGCTACGCGGAGAAACGACGTATCGTAATGGGGGGTCTGGGGGCGGAGCCCCCGCTACGGGAGCTCGAGGGCTGGCCCTCGAACACACCTGGGGTCCAATTACCTGGGGACCAGTCCCCAGACCCCTGGGGCTCCGCTACGCGGAGGAATTGGGCCCCGTTACGTAACCAGATGCTCCCAACAATGTAACCACCGCTCGTTACAGGGGGCTTGGGGGCTCTGCCCAACTACGGGGGCTCGAGGGCCAGCACACCCGAGCAATTACCCCAGAGACCATTCCCCAGGCCCCCTGTCGCTCCGCTACGCGAGGACGCAGGGGCTTACTCAGGTTTGTTGGGGCGCTTAGTAACCTGCACAGCCGTAGGCAGGGGCTCGTCAAAACCCCTCCCAAGAGCCGGTGTTCTTTGACATCAGCAACAATGGATGAAGAGTACGACGTGATTGTATTGGGTAGGTGCAATTGAAGCGCAATGGGCGGTAGACTAACATGGTAGGCACCGGCTTGACGGAGTGTATTCTGTCCGGCATTTTGTCGGTGGAGGGCAAGAAGGTGCTCCACATTGACCGCCAGGACCACTACGGCGGTGAATCGGCGTCGCTCAACCTGACGCAGCTGTACAAGAAGTTCCGCCCTCAGGGGGAGGCCCCCGAGGGCCTGGGCCGGGACCGGGACTGGAACGTGGACCTGATCCCCAAGTTTCTCATGGCCAATGGGGACCTGACGAACATTTTGATCCACACCGATGTGGTGCGGTACATGGAGTTCAAGCAGATCTCCGGGTCCTACGTGTACAAGGACGGCAGGATCGCCAAGGTTCCGGCTGCTTAATGTAGTCGTCGGTGCTCCAGAGAGCCATTGCGTGCCCAATAAAGTCCCGGGTGCCGGG
>JAKTQL010002469.1:11299-82062 GCA_030558815.1 Blastobotrys malaysiensis
GGTGTATCGGCGTCGCTCAACCTGACGCGGCTGTACAAGAAGTTCCGCCCTCAGGGGGAGGCCCCCGAGGGCCTGGGCCGGGACCGGGACTGGAACGTGGACCTGATCCCCAAGTTTCTCATGGCCAATGGGGACCTGACGAACATTTTGATCCACACCGATGTGGTGCGGTACATGGAGTTCAAGCAGATCTCCGGGTCCTACGTGTACAAGGACGGCAGGATCGCCAAGGTTCCGGCGAATGAGATGGAGGCGGTGCGGTCTCCGCTTATGGGGATCTTTGAGAAGCGCCGGATGAAGAAGTTTTTGGAGTTTGTAGGGCAGTACAAGGACGAGGAACCGGCGACTCATCAGGGCGTTGATCTCGATAAGACGACCATGTCGGAGGTCTACCTCAAGTTTGGCCTTGAGCCCGGCACCCGGGACTTTATTGGGCACGCAATGGCTCTCTGGAGCACCGACGACTACATTAAGCAGCCGGCGCGGGAGACGTTTGACCGGATCACGCTTTATGTGCAGTCGGTGGCGCGGTACGGCAAGTCCCCGTACATTTACCCGCTGTACGGCCTCGGCGAGCTCCCCCAGGGCTTTGCGCGGTTGTCCGCCATTTACGGCGGTACGTATATGCTCGACAAGCCCATTGACGAGATTGTGTACGACGAGGCGGGCAAGGTGACTGGGGTGCGGTCTGGCGAGGAGACGGCCAAGACCAAGATGGTGATTGGCGACCCGACCTACTTCCCGGACAAGGTGCGTAAGACGGGCAACAAGGTGATCCGGGCCATGTGTGTGCTCAACCACCCCATCCCCAACACGGAGAACATGGACTCGGTACAGATCATCATCCCGCAGAACCAGGTGCGACGAAAGCACGACATTTACATCGCAGTCGTGTCCTCCGCGCACAATGTCGCTGCCAAGGGCCACTATTTGGCCATTGTGTCGACCATCATCGAGACGGACGCGCCACACCTCGAGCTCGAGCCGGCATTTGCCCTGCTCGGCCCCCGTGTAGACACCCTCATGGGCATTGCCGATATCTACGAGCCCATTGAGGACGGCACCAAGGACAATGTGTTTATCTCCAAGTCCTACGACTCGTCCTCGCACTTTGAGTCCACCACCGAGGACGTGCGGGACATTTACTCCCGAATCACCGGCAAGCCTCTCGTTGTTACGAAGCGACCGACCGTCGCCGAGGAGGAGCTCTGCCAGCAGTAGTCTATATACGTAATTTCTAAACTGCCTTACTTGGCGACTCCTAGTGTGGTCGTCATCGAGACTCTCCTCGTGGCGTATTCGAGGGCCAGCCCTCGAGCTCCCGTAGTTGGGGGCGAGCCCCCAAGCCCCCTTTCAGCAAGCTCTCCGCGCAGCAGAGCTACAGGGGGTCGGGGGGCTGGTCTCCCAGGTGTCTAGTTATACAATGCATTAAACAACATACCTCGCGTACTGGTGCATCAGGGGGTCGTTTTTAACCCCCTCCATGTCCTCTTCTCGGAGACAAATGGCAGCCGCGATCTCACCGTCCTGCTTCTTTGGCAATAAATACATGAGGCTCTCCACCGGAGTAAACTGCGGCCGTCGAACCGACTCTGGGGTGCCCAGCCCAAGGCCAAAGTCCAATGAGTAACTGTCCTGTTTGACCCATGAACTCAATGTAATGTCCTTGCTTAGATCAATCGCCGCCGTGACCGAATAGGCGGCCTTAGGCTCCAGTTCGACAAACGTACCAAGGGCCCTGGTACTCAGACCCAGCGTCGAGGTCTTGGGGTCAATCTCCCGTCTCAATTGCGCCGCAATGGCACCCAATGGCGCCGAAGCCACGTCTCCAAGGCTTATCGTATTATAGGCCATGTTTTGAATTGTCCCCGGGTACAACTCTGGAACGCCGAGATAAGACCGGACATTGACTGCGCGGGCAAAAGTAGTCTTGGATTCTTTACTCAAACGAGCAATTCGGGCCCGCGCAACGGCTTGCCAGATGAACGCACTAACTGTATCGTCGGTAGTCACGTACGCGGTGGTTTCTGGAAGTCCTTCAAAAGCTATGGCCTTCAATGCATCAAGGCTGGACGAGGGAAACAAAAAGTAGGCCCATGTGGCATTGGCTATCGGCGGCGTACTATCGACAGGCTTTACAATTTGATGAGCCACCATCTCTTTATACGCATCCCCGTTCTTCTCCGCTTCGGTGAGCAGAGGAACAATACCTTTACCGTCCATATTAACAAACTCTAGCTCCTCCTTAGTAAAAGATTCGCCACGGCATGCCCTGGAGAAGAGGGAGATGACGGTGCCCTGACCCGTGCCGTCCAGAGCCTGGTGCTGCCCCAAAAAGGTCAAAATGAGCCCTTCTTTGATAAAAGTCGCCTGTAACAACAGAACAGGAGTAGTAGAATCTGAGGATTCATTGAAAATACCCGGAAGCGTACTCCTCGGCGCAATTGAAGTCTCATCGAGCATTCTAAACGGGAAGCTGGCCTCTCTGAGCTCGGCCATAGAAGCCATTGTGCTTTCGTTTCTCAAATCCTTAACAATGAGACGAGGAGTTTTTTCCAGTGACTTGACTTTGAACACCCCAGTACAGTCATCGCTGGTTACCTGGCCCGCAAGCCACGGGAAGCTTTGTGACAGCCGTTCAAGGCCCCGGTTGAGGGTCTCAACAATTGCAGACAGGTCCTGCCCCTCGGCCATTGGAAAGCAGAAACATATCTGGGTGTAGATGTTGAGTGCAGGTGTCTGGCCGAAAAGGTCCAGTTGTCGCTCCCCCATTTCAGTCATTATATTGGCCGCTATCAACGCCAGCGAAATTTAACGTTATCTCAGGGCATGTCCGGCCTTAAGTACCCGAGGAAACTCTAGCCGTGACTCAGCATGACCCGGCATTGCCAAATGGCCAACCTCTCCCCGTCGAATTGAAGCGATAATAAGAATTTTAGATATAATCCTACCACTATGGTCATCCCTCCAATTTTGCGGTTATATCTCCAGACAATAAGATCTATATATTTCCAGTCGCGTATTCAATTTTCAGCACTATGCATTAGACTACTGCAGCATTGTCTAACCAATGCCCATATTTACACAAATAATAGTGATCGGGAATATCTGAGTCCCGTACCACCCCCTGAAAGGCCGTCGCGGTGGATATGGGGAATACGAGGGACGGTCGAGCTCGCGACGCATACCAGCAGGGTGTACTTGTATGCTATGCGTCCAAACCTGCAATAAGTGTACTATAGCTCGACGGTATAGAGTGGCTGCCTACGCCCAGGTCACTTCAAGCCGCATGCGGCTCGTTTCATATATGTCTCATAACAAATATGCCAGTATGCAGCCTGGGGTATGTAGACCCACCAAACGGCGGAGGTACAGGTACCAGTACTATGGTGGAACTCATGAGCGCAAGCGTGGAGGTTGGGGGCTACGTGGGTGAGTGAGGCAGCATGCGTTTTACGTCACCTGGCGCAGAGCATTTATGCAACGCTAGGCATGATTGCCATAGGGACTCGCATAGGGCTACGTGCATACGCACTGGTAGGTTATACAGGGCGGGCAGCGGTACCTACGGGTACGGTTTTGTGTGTGCCCATGAGTGGGTACCTATCACTATCACCAACCGTGTTTCCTTTTTAGTTTCACACCTTCCTTTCTTTCCTTTCCTTTTCTCTCCATCATTTCCAACCTTGGACCTTCCCTCTGGTCGAGAGACTCTTTTTTTATTTCCTTTAGAAGCGCATAGAGAGAGTGATGGAGGCCAACGAGGTTCAGGTGTTTGCCCCGCGGCCCGTGAAGCCACGGCTACGTCAGCGATCTATAATGTCGCTAGATCATTTTAAAGAGTACAGTAATGTTCCTACAAGTAATAATAATAACACCCCGGAGCTCCCCAGCGAGCCGATCGCTGTAGACCTTTGGGCCCAGGACACTTCTTCCAGCCCGGACTGGAACTCGAGCTTTGTGGCTCACAATACCAGCGCCGCTGATTACGACGGCAGCCTTATAACTCCTTCTAATGACGAAACGAACAATTTTTTTTACGACTACTACCGGGACCCAGTTGACGAACTCTTCCAGATCATGCGCAACACGAGCCTTAACATTAACACCTCCCCCTCCATAATAGACTCCACCTCCTCGTCGGCGAACCTGCCGACCTCCCCCGTGGCTCGCACCTGCCGGAACCCCATCATTCTCAACGCATCCTTCCAGGAAAACAATATGGCCTGACCAGGACGCCCTAAGCATTTAATTACTCTCTCATATGTGTGTGTCCCTTTTTTTCGCTTTTTTTTTCTGCAATGCAGCGGCACTGGACCACATGTAGAGGCAGCTTTACCTACTGTCTTCCCTCACTATTATGCATCTATGGCGCGGTAGTGTACTCCCTGTACGCTACCTGCGACCTCCTCTTTTATGACCTACTTATCACACTCGCGAACACCAAACTATCTTTGCTATCGTTCTTATTTCCTTCTAGATATTTAATACTTTAATGAGACTCTAATTACAGTAACAGTCCTGCAGGCATGTACACCGGTTTAATTTTTTCAAATGTCAGACATCTGGTATGCAAGCCGCACGCGGCTCGTACTGCTGATTGTAGTTAACTCCACTACTTAACTCTGTCCGCCCTTCCCGCATCACTACTGGCCATTGTGTCCTCCTCAAACCCCGTACAATACAGACATGGTGAGTGGACAAAAATAATGATCCCGAGTGTGTGGTGGCTGATCTGAGGTAGAGTCAAGCTGTGTATTCCATTCCCGATGAGACCAAGGCGGCATTGAAGAAATTCCGTCTCTCGAGCTCCAGAGCTCCTGGAATGAAAGCCTTGATTGGTGAGTTGCCAAGCGATCCTTAGCCCCCTTCGTCTAACCCCAAACCAGTCAAAATTGGCTCCGACCAGGTGATCCAGGTCGAGGACGAACAGTATGAGTCTATGGACGAGCTGGTTGAGGAATTGCCCGATAACAGCCCGCGATTCGTCGTTCTGTCCTACCCCCTCACTCTGAGCGACGGTCGCAAGACGGTTCCATTTGTCATGCTGTATTATAGACCGCCCACGTGCCCCCAGAACGGACGAATGGCCTATGCCGGAGCAGTGGAGCTCGTCAGATCTGAGGCTGGCGTCACCAAGTAAGCTGAACATTTTATATCAAGGTCGATACTAACTGGATTTTGCAGGGTAATTGAGATCGAGGACGAAGACGATTTTGAGGATATTGAAAACTTGATCAAATAAAAGTCCTTTGTTCGTGGTATAATAATTTATAATATTTTTCTGCAAAGTTGTAATTGCTAAATGCATCATCTATGGACTTGTTTAAAGCTCTCTTCAACTATCGGATCTTTATTCTTGAGATCTGGGAGCGCAAACCTTGGTAGAATGCGGTAGTATGTCATCCCAGGGGTGCTAGAGGGCTCACCCAGGCCATCAAGCCGAATCATGAGCCCCTCAGTGTCACTGAGATAGTGGTATCCAGTAAACCAATGCCCAATATATATTGTCGAGCAGGCGGAATAGCGGACAAACTTTTGTACAATATGCTTGGCAGCATTGAGCTCCCGCTGATGGTCGGCACGCTTCTCCTTGTGCATCTGAGCCCTCCAGTCCCGCTTCCTCCTATATGCCTGCAAACCTTCTGGCTTGCCTTCCTCTCCATAATCCTCATCATCAGACACCTCGTCATTATCATCGTCCGCCATTGTATCCGGGCCATCATTGAAAAACTCCAGAATAATTCGCGGCCGGAGGTCACAATTCTGACATATAGCTGCTAGTTGAGAATAATACTGCAGACGTGTAGACTCATCGTTCTTTCCCATACATGGGAGCTTAAGATGTATCATATCTGACCAAGAGAAAATGTCAAGAGCCATAGCAACATGGTCTAGCCAAGTCTGGCTCATTTCCAATGTCTTGACCAATCCCATGTTTTGTGCCAGACATCTAAACCCAATCTCTATAGCCTCGGTGGGGGAGTTATCCTTAACATGCCGAAGTGTCAAATTCTCCACCTGAGGAAAGTAGATAAGCGACAATTGCTGTCCACTAAAACCCCCAAGAACCAACTTCTTAACTCCTGGTCCAACTACCTTACAGCTCTCCTCAGGGTTACCATCTTCTTCCCACGCCAGCTCCACCAGTACAATTTGCTCTGAAAGCACAATTGTAGACGGCTGTCCTTCCACCTTTTGAGGGACCACAAAGAGTACGTGTCGTAGGTTAGGGCAGCCTTTCAGTGAGTCCACCAACCATTGTGGAGCAATGTAAGGCATCTTGAAGGAGAAAGTCACCAGGTACTGGTTAATCAACAGAGGTAGCTCTGTAGAAAAACCATTCTCTGCTAATGCGTGCCGTAGGGGTAGGTTTTCCGCGTCGTGCACTACAACGGTAAACGAGCCCCTCAAACCCAGGTTCTCAAACTCTTTAATAACCTTTCCAAGCGCATAGCAGCATTGAAACCGGGAAATAGTCAGAAACAGCCTCACTGTTAAACTCCCCATGCTGCGCAACAGCTGCAGCATCTGACTCAATACATCCATTCCCGAGTTATACCACCGACCCACATGGCCCATGAATCGGATGTCAATGATCTCGAGCTTCGATGTCTTGATGAGCCTCGTCATCACATTCATATAGTCCTTGAATGTATTATCGCACTTATCTGGTGCCAGTGGATATAGGAGCACCTTTAGATGTCTGATATGCCGGCAGTGTAAAAGATTCGCGTCTGGGAGCTTGTGTGGCAGGATATCAGGAGAGAGTTCCCTGTTGCAAAAGTTGCCATCCCATCTTTTTTGAACCCCGCCGATAGGTCGCGGCATCAAAAACATTGGAATCATTTCGCGAACAATATCGGGGCGGTCCTTCTTATTCGCAATCGCTCGTTCAATTTGATTCAATAGGCAATTCGTAAATCCATACTGCTGCGATCTCACTGAACCTATTAACCCACGGCGTACAGCTCGTGTACGGAATGGAGAGCGAATGCGTTCCTTTATTTCAAACAGAACCTCCTTACTGGTACATCCTTTGCTAATCGACTTCATGAGACCTGCAGCTAGCGTCGCTTGGTACTGCCAGGTGCTGTCGACATGAACTTCCAATTCCCTCCAGATAATCGAGTTTGCAACTGAGCAGAATTGACGGCATACATGTCGCAAGACCCACAGACTGCTATCCGCGTTGCGGAAGTCTCGAAGATATTCGAAGATAATTCGCCAGGTATCATTGGGTAAGTTCATTTTGGTCACTGGAGGTGGTAATTTGTGTCAACTGAGCAAGGGAATTGCCTCTAAATTTATATTTTCAAATATAAACAAGAATAGAGAAGGTGACAGGACAAGAATAAGCTTAGAGACGGATAAAATTGGCAGTCAGACACGGATTCGTCATTCGGACTAAGAGATATCATTTACCATTGGATTAATTGTTAAATTTTTTTTACATTTGGTGTTACATTGAGGAGCTATCGCCTCGATGATATTTTGGTTAGCTGAAGCGAATTTTTTCTGTTACAATGGTGCTCCTCGGGTAAATACCGCTCTCAGATGCTTAACTCTATTATAGGTCCCCACGTCATGGTATTCTAGGGTTTTACTGTCGCACAACAGATCGCCATGTACTTTTTCAGTCTCAATATCGATGTCCATCGTTAAGATAGAGGTATGAAGACTTATATATGGACGAACATCTATTACAACTACACGGTACTCATTCCATTGGTCTTAATAAAAGATGTACCTCATTGATACAGAATTGGCGGTATTACAATAGAAAAAAATGATAAAGATATTCGCCTGTGTCTATGCCACCTTGAAATAGAGTCTAATAATAGGGTATCTACTGTAACAGGTAATACAGATATAATACAACATCGCAGTTTAACTTTTTTATGTATCGCTTGATGTAGCTGTGGTTTGAATAAGATGAGATACCTTGGAGTTGTATCTCTGGGTGCAAAAATAGGCATTTTACGATTCGACCTACACCACCTGGTACCTATGTACAAACATCCAAGTTATAACATTATCTGCCAGGTCCAACATTAGTACAATGAAGGGGAAACAACGGAGAAAACAGTCACATAACCATGGTCACTGCTGCATCTTTATTTCGATTGGTCATAATTAAGAGGATTATTATCATGGAATAAACCACTACAGCTGCGGATACAAAAGAATTGTGTGATAGCAATGATCTACATTTGAAAGTTCATATTACGGTACACGAATAGCAATAATCGCAATATCATCATGGTACCAAAGCAATTTTTTTTCTTTCTGTGTAGATTTGGACCCTGTTAATTGCCAATTCACATGTTACAATTAGAGGCTTTTAAAGAATGCTTATCAAATGAAGGCAACATTGCTTAGAATTCACTACTACCACACAGATATACGTAACACTTTCTTGCACAATTCCGAATAAACCCTGTTACATTGCTCTAATAGATGGCCTGAATTGTTAAGATTATCTTACTAGAGCAGCATTGTTGCCAGAGCATCTGTCACCAACCACCGTCACTTGATGGGGTGTTGGGTATTGAGCTGTACACGGCTGAGTATCCCGAAATACATGCACAGCATTACGCCCCCATTGCAGCCACGAGGTCAATATCCAATGTAGCGCTGCTGCTCCATTACAAGACACAAAAACTCTACTTTGAAAGAAGTATAAAATTCTTGAGAGCTACAATAATACTGGTTAATAGAGTGAAATGGCATATGGCTTAGCCGGTGACTGCTACTTCCCAATATGGGGAGCTGGTATGAGATATTCTGATATGCCAATATATTCTGTCCCGTGTTACAGCTCCCACTTTCGCGCGCGCAGGCGTGGGGACTCCCAACCAAGCGTTGGATGAAAAATTAATCGATGGTCTTTTGGTGATTCTTCAGTTTTTTTTACTCGACGACAACCACCTCCGACAAAAAACTCTTTAAAATCATCAAAAATGGGTCGAATGCACAGCAAGGGTAAGGGCATGTCTGCCTCCGCCACTCCATACTCTCGACAGCCACCATCCTGGTTCAAGCTCACCCCAGAGTCTGTCGTTGAGCAGATCACCAAGCTCGCTCGAAAGGGTCACACTCCTTCCCAGATTGGTGTCATCCTCCGAGACTCCCACGGTGTCTCCCAGGTCAAGGTCTGCACCGGTAACAAGATTCTCCGAATCCTCAAGTCCAACGGTAAGTACTCACCCTCTAACCACTAAAGGTCATAGATATATTCAGCAGCAAGTTTGACAAGAAGGATGTCGGCTTTATGTGCTCTCTAGCGGTAAAAATCCACTCAGGGTGATTCCTCTGTGAATTAACTATAGTACGCTAGAAGGTGGAGGCTTTGACATGTCTGGTGTCGAGATTGTTTGTTAGAAATATTATACTTGTACCTCTGCTTGGTGAATTGAAAGCTGACAGAGCGGCATTGTGTATAGGTCTTGCCCCAGAGCTCCCAGAGGATCTTTACCACCTCATCAAGAAGGCTGTTTCCGTCCGAAAGCACCTTGAGCGAAACCGAAAGGACAAGGACTCCAAGTTCCGACTTATTCTCATCGAGTCCCGAATCCACCGACTTTCTCGATACTACAAGACCACTGGTGTCCTCCCACCAGTCTGGAAGTACGAGTCTGCCACCGCTTCCGCTTTGGTTGCTTAAATAAAAAAATAACTCTGTATTATATTCATTGTTATACACTAAAAGTTTGCATTTGTAGGACACTTGTAATTCTACCGGGTATATCGCGCTGGCAGTTAATTTAACGTGGTAGGGATAGTAGGCGGATTTTAATTTTCGCGTTTTCGAGTTGACTTCAAACTAGCCGGAATGAAGGTACCACTTACGCTAAAATTCAAGTACCAGAAGAGCGTTGTTCTGCTGTTGGTAGAGTCCTCTGCATCAGTCTCTCAGTTGTTTGATTCTTTGGCAGAAGCGTTGAACGAATCAAATGTACTGAATAAGCAGGATGTGACAGCAAATGATATCAAGCTGGCGATCCCACAGGGCACCGAAGAATTTGAAGCAATCGAGAACGATAAGAAGCTAAAGGTTTCTGATCTCGACATTAAGGAGTATTCGACTATTGCATTTGCCCTGGAAGGAAACGATTTTGAGATTGTGGAACCAGTTTACGACGATAACGAAGAGGAGTTTGAACTAGAACCACCACGAGCGTAAGCATGCTAATCCCCGTAATACGACATAACAACAGTCCTGTCAGCTCTACGCCAAAGACTGAACTGCCACCGATTTCATTGACTAGATCCGGAAATGACAATCAGTGGAGTTGTATCGATTGACATTTTCCCAATACAAGCAGCTTTGCGCCGAATAGATATATCAGCTAGATATAGCTTAATAGACTAAGATACATGAAATATTCAAGGCATGTCGAACTGTTCGGTGAGCCGCAGCAAGCCGCATGATTCTTAATTAACTTAACACCGCGGGTTTGAACTAGACAAAAATAAATCTCCAGGGTGCCTTGGACTGCGGCGCTGATAGATAGAACCACGGTCGAACTACAATGGATAAGCCCACTCCAAAGGAGACTTAAAAATATAATAAAAAGTGGACAATGGTTGGCTCATTCCGGAACCTGGAATCGCATAGGCGGCCTGTTCTTCGGCTGTTTCGACAGCTGATAAGACTGGCCAGTGATCTCGAAGGAGACACCGCCAAAGAAGGTGTGGCTGCCATCTCGCACCAGTTCAGGAAATATAAAGGGCTTTTAGGGCCATACAAAACACGTGAGGTTATCATGAAGGCGTTTAAATGGGAGCAGGTCTTGCGCAACAGCGGACCCTGCCGAGATAGGCGCGTTAGCGAGGCAATCGCGCGATACCGAAACGAGATCCAAGCAATTCAAGCCAAGAAAGACCGCGAAACGGCCGAGCTCAATAGTACACATGTTCGACAGAGAGAGAATGCTGACATTGATTGGAGCAAAAGCGTTACCGATCTCTACAACCCCCCACCGAGCCAGTTTGAGAAAGACAGGGTGAGGGCGACTAACCGTCTGATCAAGTACCGGGGCAGGGCCATAAAAGAATTTGGAGATAAGCTATCGCACAAAGCGGAGATCGATAATGACTACATTGACCTATTCCTGGCGCCACAATACAAATTAGAAAAGCGGAAGCGCGTAGTCGAGGTCATTTGCAAACGAGAGCTTGAAAGGCCCAAACAGGCCCGAATATCATATATTAATTCACCACTGGGGCCGCTATCATATTTACAGCTCACTGGCAAGAACCCGTCCCCGGTGGTTGGTGGCATCATCCGTGAGACGATGCAATTGAGGTTAATCGAGCGGGTTAGAGAGCTCGAGGATAAGTTGGAGTTGGCTATTCACGAAGCACATTGGGAATACCGCATTCGTGGTGAAAATGGTGACACATCTTTAGACGCTCTGATCAACGAGTGGACGAAACCGATCAGAGACGCAATTACCAGAGTTCAGGACAAACGAAAGCACATGACTAGGAAGATGGTGGCTAACCGCAAGGTACTGGTGGCACGCCGGGGGTATATCCAGCAAGTTTTCAACAATCAGCAGAAAAACCGCGTCAAAATGTGGATCAATGAACTCAAGCAGATAGCCAATGCCAAAGAGCGTCTCGCGGTAAGACGACCCACTAAATTGCCCTATCGAAGGTCATTGACCTAACGAGGGAACCCAAAGGAAATGTTTATAGAGGAAATATATTTCACCGCTGTGCCTTGTATCCTTCAATAACATTTGCGTCGTTGCACATCTCTCCGTCATCATAGGCGTCAATTTGCTCTCCCGAGCGCTCGCGGAGAGTGATCGACTTGAGTTCGTTAGTCAATGCTACCAGCTTGGGATCTGCAGGCTCCTTCGGAGCGGTCTGTTGATGCTCCCCTACACTGAGCGACTTGAAGTCCTCTATAATGCTCTTCATAGAACGATTCTGCGTCTCAGAGATGTGTTCCACCTCCTCCAGTAGTACAGTCTGCAATTCGTACTCCATGGACCCATATGGATAATACGTCACATCCATTCGCGTGAACAGAGGCTGCTCCGACAGTTGTGCGGAGTAAAACTTGGATGATTGGTAATGCTCCTTCGTGCAGTACTGGGACAAGTACTGCAGAGGCAATGGCATCGCCGTCGCACGATAGTTGATCTGATGCGCCTTCTTGATCCCCTTGGGGTCTCTATTGCAAAGAGGGTATCCGCATAGATGGAGAATGTTCCTTTCAAGAACAATCTCCTCGTAGTCTTCCGGCGTAAGGAACCGCGCGGAAAACTTGAGCATATCGGAATCAACCCCATCAGTAAGTAGCTCTACCAGAGCCAATTGAACTGACGATGCCTCCCTAGCCGATAGTGTACCTGGACGCTGCAGAGGCTTTACAAACCCACTGAATTTTTCTAATGGCGTCAAGCTGTTCATTTTTTTTTTTTCTTCTTCGTCTTTTCACCCACTTTCTAGGTCAAAAATAATACTAAACAGGAATATCGCTATCAAGGAGGGTTCTAAATGGTTTATATCTCCATTGTACGGACAATCAGTACCTCTTATTTATAGATTCAATACCAGAAAGGAGAGGATATGGAGAAGGTCCACCATGCTCTTCACCTGGTCATTCTGAGACACTCCGTGATTTGGGCGTGACTCGAGTCACGTGCCAACTCGTGCGGCTCAGTGTTCAACCCTTATTGGAGTGCTATTGAAGGATACTGTTAGGCCTTGCAGGCAATGCCTTTCTGTAACCGTCAAGGCCGATTCTATGTATGAATCCTATAATGCGACTGTAGCCGATTGTTTGATAGATTATTTGATTAATTATTTGATTTTTGATCCGATTAATGTACGTAGCCCTTCCTGATTGGGAAAGGTAACTGGCAACCCTAAGGGGATCCCCTATCGGTTTGACATCTGAAAATATCAAATACAGGGGGAAGAAGCACTAGACTTTGGGGACCACGGCGGAAACTACAGAATCGTACTTGACCCGGTATAGCCGAGTCTATATATACACACTTTATCTGTTGTTTGTTGGTTCCACAGTTTGGACTATGGATTCTCAGGTAGAGGGCTCGGCAGAGATCGGGGACGAGCTGCCCTTCCCGGCCCTCCGCAAGAGCCTTTCGACTTCGTCCCTTCGTAGGCAGGCGGCCAAGTCGAGATCCCGTTCTACGGGGCCTCAAAACCTCCACAATGGGCCCGGACTGAGCTCCCCGGCCGTTATAACCAGCAAGGACAAACTCAGGCACCGGCTCTCCATATCGGCCGTAGCGGCCCAGTCGAGCCAATCCGGGAAACAGAGCAACTCGCTGACGCTGTGGCAATATCTCATGGTGGAGCTTTCGGACAATTTTGTCGAGTCGACTTCAGAGGAGAAGACTGAGCATCTCATTAACGTCATCAAGACCCCTCTCTATTTGGAGCGGGTAATTATCTTTGGCGTTCTCATGTGCTTGGATACGTTTCTGTATACTTTTACGATATTCCCACTGAGGGTTGCTGGGTCGCTATATCGGCTCTTTACCCGGGGCGGACGGTCGCTCAGTGCCAGCCGTAAGGCCGATATTCTCAAAGCTATAATCTTCTCCGCGGCAGTTTTCGCCGTAATGAAGCTGGACACGAGCAAGATTTATCATGGGATTAGAGGTCAGTCCGCCATTAAACTCTACGTCATGTTCAATGTGCTGGAATTGGCCGATAAGCTGTGCAGCGCCATTGGACAGGACATTATAGAGTGCTTGTACTCGACGAGCACGCTGCACAGTACCGCCAAGACGAGTGCTTTCACGGTTTTGGCCGTTATTTATTGCTTCATCCACTCGTTTGTGCTGCTCTACCAGATCATCACTCTCAATGTGGCTGTCAACTCTTACAGCAATGCCTTGTTGACCCTGCTGCTTAGCAACCAATTCTCGGAGATTAAATCCTCCGTATTCAAGAAATGTGAGCGGGAAAACTTGTTCCAAATGACCTGTGCTGACATTACTGAACGGTTCCAACTGCTTTCAATGCTACTCGTTATCGGCGTTCGAAACGTTGTGGAAGTAAGCAATGCTGGTATCATCCCCAATTCGTGGGCAGGGTGGAACCGATGGCTTGGAGCAATGTTCGGCCCTGCGTTTGTCGTCGTGGGAAGCGAGGTGTTGGTGGACTGGCTCAAGCATGCATACATTACCAAGTTCAACAACATTCGGCCACAGATCTACCGCAAGTACCTAGATGTGCTGGCGCTTGATTTTGTGGAGAGTCCATTTTCTGACCAGGCAATGACCAAGCGAATTGGGCTCCCTGTTCTGCCCCTGGCGGCTGTCTTTGTGAGGATGATATATCAGTCGTATGCCATCTTCGTGGAGCAGGATAGCTTATTCGCGTCTTCTCCTACCCACCTCGCATCAGCTGCTAGTCCGTCTGCCCGCTCAGCGTTGGAGAAAGTCGACGAGTTTTTGCGGCATAGCATTACCTCCTCCAACAGCTACATCATTGCGCCTTTTAGTCTTTCATCATTGCTAGCCGGCACAACGTGTTTCGCTGTCTTGGTCGTCATCAAGTTGATTCTTGGTGTCTCCCTGCTGAAGTATGCCTCAAAGAGGTACCATAAGGTACGACGCACTCGGCGCAAGTTCACTGGCCCAAAGCCCAAGGAGACTGAGCGCTCCAAGGATACCCGCGGGAGCGACTTTATGGCTGGGACGCTTAAAGGGTATGGAGTGGTGGAATTGGACGACAAGACACGACGGCATCTCTATGACCCAGAAGAAGAAATGACCGAGTGGAAGGAGCCCAAAAACAAAAACTCAACCTACCTGGACTATTGGAACGTGACGCGGTTTAAAATGGTCGGTAAACGAATATGGTAATTGCATAGTGCATGGTAATGATATTTAACTTGTGAAATTTGTGACAGTGGAGAATAGTTTATTTACATGTTATCACTTGGATGTATATGTACAGAAAAAGAAACAAGACTAGTTAGCAGAGCATGAAGAACTTATTTTGGACCCTTGGTCGCAGCGTTCTTGGCAAGAACCTGGATGAGGTGCTTGACAGTGGATCGGGGGAGCCTCATCTTGCCGGCGAGGAACAGAGCCCAAGCAAGGAGGGCCATGGCAGTGGCCTGGTGAGTAGCAGCAAGGTGGGTCGGAACAACGTAGACAAGAGTGCTGATACCAAGCGCAGCCTGGAGAGTCACCAGGGCCATTGTGTGAGCACCAGTCTTGAAAATGTGTCGTGGCAGAATTGGTCGTAGCTTCAACGAGTACATGTGCATGGCGAAGATAGCAGTCCAAGTAGAGCAGGCCAAGATTCGGTGCACCAACTGCACAGTGGTTGGATTGTCGAGCACATTGTCAATGTAGAACTTGAGCTGTGTCACTGGGGCACTCGAGTACAGAGCAGAGAAGAGCTCAGACTTTGGTGGGATGATGGTTTCGCCCATATACGGGAAGGAGTTGTAAATCATACCAGCGTCAAGACCCGCCACGAAGGCGCCAGACATGGCAGTGAGGAAGACCAAGGCAACGAGGCCGTTAGTAATTCGTCGGAATGGCTTCAATGCTGGGTTGCTCAGCACCTGGTACTCCTGCAATGCAGCAACTGGGTTCTTAACCCATCGAGACTCCCGGAGCACCTGGAGACCAGTGGCGACCATGGTAGAGAACAAAACAAAAGCACAGCCCAAGTGGGTAGCAAGACGGTAGTGAGAAACCCGTGGGTGGGAGCCAGCCTGCTCCAGGAAATCCTGGTTGAGGCCAGACTTGACCATCCACCAACCAATGAAGCCCTGGAGACCCAACAAACCGGAAATGAGCACCAGTCGGCCCGTAGTGTGGGCACTAGTTCGTCGCGCCATAATGAAGTAAGCAGCCGGAATCACTACAGCCAGACCAATGAACCGGCCCCACAGTCGGTGGGCCCACTCCATGTAATAAATAAACTTATACTCCTCCAGCGTAATGTTAGCATTGAGGATCTTAAACTCGGGGGACTGCTTGTACAGCTCAAACTCATTGATCCAGTCCTCATGGGACAGTGGGGGAATGGATCCAGTGACAGGCTTCCATTCGGTGATGCTCAGACCGCTCTCAGTGAGTCGAGTGAGACCTCCAAGGACAGTAATACCAAACACCAAACCGGCAGAGCCGACAAGCCAGTAGCCCACGTACTTAGACGAGTTGATAGGTCGGGCCCGTCGAGAGGATCCCGACTGAGCCTTCTGGGTCTGAGCAGCCTCAGTGAAAGCCTTCGCAGCCTCCTGCATCTCACCGCTCATCTCAGCGGTCCTTCGGGACGAAGTGGAAAAGGCCCGCATGGAGCCGCTGGGCTTGGAGAGCTGTGGTTTGACAGCCTTCAATTGAACTCGTCTCAGGAGCGACGAGGTCATGATTCGCGCCCCGCTCTTCAAAGAAGGAATCGCTAGCCTCGTTGAGCCGCACGAGGCAGCGGCTGAGGATATTGACAGGTTCCTCAGGAAGAAGAACTGAGATCTGGCCAACGGCATGGTTACGTGTCGCTGATGTATAAAAGGAAAGGTGAAGTTCCAAGAACTAGCTACAAAACGCCTGGCCCTAGGATATTTTTAAAGATCAGCAGCAGATGGTCAGATTTTTTCCCTCAGGATGGTCTTAAAAATGGCATATTGGACACACCCGATTTGTCGGATTTTTCTGCTTATGAGTATTTTACGTCATCTGAGACATATGGTCCCCTGAGATAATCCGGCGTTGCCTTGGCTGCCGGGCATATAAATGAGGAGGAAACTAGCTAGGGCTACCATATATTTAGCTGCATCAAGTGAGGTGCTATGGAGTAATTGGATGGTATGTCCTGGTGCCTCTAACGAGCGATGCTGTTTTGGGGGCTGAGACATACCGTTGGAAGTGATAGTTTGACATACGAGATCGCCAAAGATCTAAAGATTAAGTTTGTTACAAAGAAATTAATGCTAAAGACGATACCGATAATGCATACTATTGCTCTGCAGTGGAATTCTTTTATGTGAAAAAAGCTGTTACGAGCTGACTGTCTAGAGTTCTCACGGTTGATAACTGTGGACTGATCTCGTACCAGAACAGACTGGGATTAGACGAGTCCCTTCCAACACATCCAGCATACTTCCTCAACAGAGAAAAGTTCTCCATAAAGATACCGTAATGGATTCTCGTGCCGATTCGAAGCTCTTGTATAGTCGGATGACAGAGGAACTTTTGGAGGATTTGCAGCTTGGGAGTAGCATCGAGTTTCAAGTCGGTATCAATTTCCAACCGTGGGGGTAAGCATTGGGTTTTCCACAGCTCCGACAGATGTTGGATAGTTGCCTCTATACCCTGGTGCAATATACTCTTGTGGTTAGTAATTCGAATTGACCGCAAAGGCCGCAAGGTATCAATCAAATCTCTCAGTAGTGCCATCGGCAGTCCGTCACAATTCATGTGTTGGAGACTATTGAAAGGAGCAAGGCAAACTCCTCTAGAATCCCCCAGCTGGCCACAACCCTTAATAGTCAGCCTTGTAGCGTTACGGCATTCTATGAAGAACCCCTCCATAGCCGGAATTCCCCTAATAGTCAGAGATTTTACCCCTCTTCCACAAATACTTCCTGGGCCAGGATTACTACTGCAGGTAAGTGTTAAGTGATCGACGCCCTTGGACAGTTCTAGATGGCGTAAGTTATCGCTGAACAGGCCGTCCAAATTCAGTTCCAACTGCCTCATGTTCTCGCATAAATTATGCGTAGCGAGGAACCATCGAGGAGGAATTGGGCTGAAACAGAGGGAAAGCTGCTCTAAATTTTCGATATCCAATGGCTCGCTTGGAATGATCGTATTGGGCCCAAAGTTTTTCGTTAGACGCAAATCCAAACGCGGCCTTGACTTTATCGCTTTGGCCTGCTCCAAAATCGCGTTAAGATTATCCTCAGTCAAATTGTCAAAGGTTACGCCCAATATGAGTTGTTTGATACTGGTCTGGGCAAACAAACTGAGTATATCTAGAGCTAGCCCAATCGAACCGTTTTGTCCTGAATTGAGCTCGACCCGCACTTCCAACGAATCCAGTACGGCGGCTGATGCAATCCTTTGAAGCGTGTCCAAGTAAATGCTATACTCGTCAAAATCATAGCACCCATCCCTGACTCCACAAGTTATTCTAAGTTGCAGAATATTCGAACAATGCCGAGATATAATTTCAGCACCAGCCGATATCGTCTCTGGTCCCACCGAATTGCTAAAATAAGGTCGTCCTGTGTACCCTGTATATTCTCTTGATAGCTCATCAGCAATGGCATCCACCAATGTGGCGTGCATCTCCGGTTCCCGCCAGTACCGCAATCGCGCCATGACATTTTCAGCAAGCGGGTTGGATGGGATACTTTTGTCATAGTTTTGGATACACATGCGCGCCTTTTCCGCGTTATGCCACATATCAAACCGGTTCTCAAATGGTATGGCCCGGACGTTGATGCAGAATTCGTCCCACCAGCATTGTAAATCCATGTCCTGTTCTATAATTGTCTCGAGATAGTCTAACTCGCCTCGCACAAAGCTAAGCAACTCCCCCCTGCCTGATAATCTCGTCACATCTTCAACAGACAGAGGTTCGCTCCTGATAAAGTAGGCCTGCTCCCGCCAGATTAATGATGAGGCTACAACATCAAACAGCTTGCAAACTTGCCGCACGCGCCATAGCCAGTTGTCTTCGCTGTACTGTCCCTCCGACAGGTACTGGAAGATTATTAGAAGAACTTCCGCTGTTAGGTCCATAGTACGTAGGCGGAGCACTGTTATCCACAATACATTTTTGCTCTATTTCCTTGCAGATGATATTAAAAGTCCTGGTGGAATTATGGCTTTATTCAATAAATGCCTATTCCAAAGAGAGATGGTAGTTCTTTCAGTGGAGAAAGTCCATGGATGGTCGTGATAGTGACGATCGCCCAACATTCAGCCGCATGTTATTCAACGTAGCCAATTGAAGACCATGTACATTAAGCGTATGGCTTGTCCCTCCTAATTCGTGTAAACAGACCACACAAGAATGAATACAGTCATTGGTGTATAGGTATATCTTTGATTGTCGTTATAAATATCTCCGTCACCGCACTTGAGCTCTAAAATCCTACTGTCCTAGCAATAGACGTTGGATACGTGGCATAACCAAGTACCTTCAAGTAGCGTCTTTTAGTACGCGATTTACTTAAATGCCAATTCATGCTGCTTAATGCTATGGAAGTCGCCTAGTGATGACGCCGCACAGTCTGCGGCTTCTCCCACCTTGTTGTCCCAACCGCGAGCCACACCTCAATATTTTCGAGAGACACCTCGAGGCCTTACGACTCTGCCCGTTTAAACGAGAAACGATGCTCTTCTTTTCGTTCTTCAAGTCCTTGATCGGACAGGAGGTAAGGATAACTCGCAAACGTGTTTTATGTGAGTTGCAATGGCTAACAGAGGAAATTAAAGATTACTGTGGAGTTGAAAAATGATATGATCCTCCGGGGTACTCTGCAAACTGTGGACCAGTACTTCAATCTTAAGCTGGCCAATATTACGACTATGAACGACACTCAGTATCCACATCTGAGCGCAGTAAAGAACTTGTTTATTCGAGGTTCGGTTGTGCGATATGTACATCTGCCATCCAACGCGGTTGACACGGCTCTATTAGAAGATGCCACTAGAAGAGGTAAGTGAACTGTTCGATCTGGGTGAATGTCACTAACGTTATGGAATACAGAAGCTCTAGCATCTTCGGGTAAGGCAATTAGCGGACATTAGATAAATGGGCCGAGGATTGGATAATAATTTATTAATTTATTACGAATGAATAATAGACTGCAGCTTTTCGTAGCCTGAGTTTCTATACTAGTCTCTTTTTTTTATGCTGGAGGGAGGAATGCTGCAAATAGTACAGCTTGGCTCAAGGTCCACAATGTAAAGTACGTAGCGATGCGCTTCCCGGACTTAACCTGGCTAAGATTGGTGCTAGACACCAGTTCAGCAGTGTACCAGTACATCATAGGCAAGCATGACGCAATACGCGTAATGATCTGGACGTGATAAATAAAGATCGCAGAGACGAAGATGATGAACTGGACGGTAAGATATGGCCTAATTCTGACCACCGGCTTTGGATACGAGTACCAGCATCCCGATTGCCAGAGAAGGTATAACGTGGGCGCTCCAAACAAGAAGTTGGGAATATTATTCGGAGTCCAGTATCGCAAGAAGCCAACGTTCCAGTAATGTGACTGGACAAACCCAAAGATCGATGGGATGCGATTGTGGCACCATTCTCCTCGGGCAGGGCAATACAAGAGGTATGGGAATACCTGCAATCCAACGCAGGTCATCCCTATAATACTCCCTCCGACAATAATGCTGAATGCCTTCCACCAATTACCCTTCCCTAGTTCCGGAAATAGATCATAAACGAACACAATGCCCCAAAGAATGCCATTGCTTCGAATTCCACAACAGAGAGCAAACGCTAAACCTGACATGATATAGTTCTTCTTTTCACGGAAATACATCCCCAGGAAAGTCAATAGGGCAAATGTAGCCTCTGAGTAACCAGCGACGAGATACATACCTGCCGGTGATATGGTGTACAGGTATCCAGTGTTCAATGCTAGCTTGTCGACATTTCGATGACGCGAGGCAAATATCATTTTGGTCAGCTTCATCAATAGCAGTACCGACAAGTAATGGGAGACAATTGCAATCACTATGCTTGTCAGGCCATACCAATAAGTTGGTCCGAGGGGACTGTTTTTAACTTCTGGAGTCATGAACTGGATCAAAAATGACCAGAATCGTCCAAATGCCCATTCGTGCTCATATACTAGGCCCCTCTGGGCGACTGATACGTAGAAAACATTGTCCCAGATAACCAGTCTCTCTATTCCCTTGGCCAGAAACCTCCAAATCACTGATGCCGATGGATCTAATTGTCCCTCGAACAGAAACCGCGATGACGTGTCATACTGCCTTGGGACAAGGTACAGCACTGATAGCAAGAGCAGCTTGTAGCATACAAACAATTTAGTCACCTTCCAGCTCATATTTGCTTGTCCTCGAGATCTCCATCTGCTATTGCGATTTCTACACGCCTCCCTTTGGTCCCTGTAGGCTAAACAAGCGGCCCGCGTTCGAACCCCGAGGAACACAGTTTTATTTTTGTGCCGCACGCGGCTCATGCGCCCCATGGTGTTTCAGATATCAGCCTTACCAAGGAGATACATGTCCTCTTAAAGTTCACTGGCATTAGGGGGAGCTAATAATTAATTTTGAGCTTGTTTCTCCTCCATATACAATTGTTCGGGCCTAAGTCTGCCTCAGTTACGGCATTACGGTGCTACGGTAGTAGGAAAAAGGGGTCCCATAGGTTATCAATTGGTTTAAAAAATGGTCCGGGTTAAAGACTATTTAAAGAGAGTGGCATACTCCTTCCAATGAGGGTTCTTGTTCAGAACTGCAACGAATCCAAGGTCGGTAGCAATACCATTAGCCATGCTGTAGGCGGAGGAGCCAAGTCGCTTAGCCTCTGGATCAGCAACATAGGTTCGGAGCTGGTCAGCAGATGGTGGAGTTCGAGTACCAAATCGGCTCGAAACAAGTACTTCAGCCTTGTTGGTGTCAAAGTCCGAGATGTGGGCCTTGTAGTACGACTTAAACTGCTTGTACTCAGGGCCCTTGGTCCACTGGGCGAATGCCTTTTCGCCCTCATCAGCAAAGCTGAGCATGACCGTCTTGTCATAGCCTTGTGGGTACTGCTGAATAGCCTTGTCAAAGAGAGATCGGAAGGCTGGATAATTGATCACCTGGCTGACCATGGCATTGGCCTCAGATGAAGCCTGAGCTTCTGGAACTCCATCTGAGCGGACAGACGCGGCCGCCGAGACTGCATTCCGAGTTAACCAGGGAATGATGAACTCGGCCTGCGCGGATACGAGAGAGACGTAACCAAGAATAAGAGCGATAGTAGCAAATTGCATGATTCGCTGCGTTTTTTCCACAAGATGTATTGCACAATTGCCAGGGACACTGGCAGTTTATATAGACTAGATAACGTCTGAACTGGTGATGATTCCTCTTGTTGAACTTTACTGAAGGGGAAATGAATTATTAAATAAATAGATGATCTATAATCAAAAGAATAAGTGATTGAAAGAGTCGAGAAAGGTTTAAACGATGGCCAGCAGCTGTCGAACCACGTTCTTTGTTTCGTAGAATTCGTTGTCCACCCCGCCTTCAATAACCAACCGTCCTTCTTCAAGCTTTCGTACTGCAACCTTGTCATCGCACACCAGGATACCTTCCGCCCCGAACTCAGCCTTGTGTCCTTGAGCAATGAGTTTGCGCTTGAGTTCAGCCAACTTTATATCACCAACAAGCAACGGGTTCATCCGTGGCGCTGCTGACAATTCCTTCACTGTGCTAAGTGGAACCAAAACAGCTTCCTTGGAACCTTCTCCCTCACCGTCCCCACCTTCAACAACGGTCTCCGTGTTTGTGTCACCATCGGCATCGACAGTTGGACCTGGTGGCTTGGTAGCCTGTTCATTAGCTTGCATATCAAGACGTCCAAGCACATGCGCCACTTGGTATTCTCCAAGAATTTTCTGCCATTGCAGAAGCTTTTCAAGCTCAGGTGATATTTTGACCGAGAATGCAAAGCTGTTGATGCTCGCATGAATACGCTCATTTGGAGCCGCGAAGGTTACGCTTGATATTCCATTGTTTAGGCACACTTCCTCGAGATGCTCCTGGGATTTGTTCTTGCCAAACTCAACAGTCGCGCAGTTTGGAATGGCGATGAGCTTCTTAGGCTGAACTGAGGTAACAATCATCTCAAGAGAAGTTTCGTCAGTTAGACCCTCAAAGTCAACAAAGTCCACACGACACAGTACTTTGACCTCTTCGGTGATGACCTCCTGTTTAATTGGTACTGCATAACCAGAAGTTGGATCGAGTTTGTGGGTCTCATCATCCCTTCCTGACTGGCCCCACTTGTGCTTCTCACCAGTCTTCTTGCCTTTCTTCTTCTTTTGTCCCTTTTGATTCTGGCTGACTGGTTCGATTGGCTCATTGGATTCGTTCGTTACGGCAAAGTCCTCTGGTTTAATGACTTCGCCGTAATCGTCAATTCGCTTTCGTTTGAGGCTATAGGGGAACATTCGGTGTTTACCCTTGAAATTCCGCACATCATAATCATGCACTCCTTCACCACGGATAAGGCTCTCGATACCCATTTTGTCGACTGCCTCAATCCCATCGTCATCAGACTCGTCAGACGACATTTCGTCTTGTTCCTTTTCAAGGAGATTCTTATTCCATTGCTCCATAGCGGCTTGCTTTTCTCGCTCCTCCTTCTCCTTGCGCAGCTTTTCATTAAAATTGAATAACTCCTCCCCTTCCAACGGAGACTCCTTGGTGTAAGAAAGACCCAGCTTTGTAGTGAGAGCTACACTTCGCGTATCCTCATTACCTGTGCTATTCGGGACCTGCTCCTTTTCCCATGCCTGATACAGCTTGTCTCCGAGTGTGTCCTTGCCAGAGTTCTCAGTGAGAATAACCAGCGAATTCTCCTGTCTACAGATGGAGGCGAAGTAAGACCGCGAGAAGCCAGTTTCGAGAGCCTCACCAGCTGCAAGAACAACTTTTGGACCCTCGATATTGGCAAGCTCATCGGCACTGGTTACTGTTCTGAGGTGCTTGGTGTCAAATGGACTCTGGTTCTTGTCCTGCCACTCATTAATCATACTTGCGCTCATCCACTCAAGCATAGATGAAGCATATGCAAGCATTCGTCGGCCAACGTGCGATAGATAAATCAATGGCTCCTTACGTTTGCCCTTAGCCCATTCAGTATCAAGCAAATGAACAAGCTCGAGGGCTCGAGACCCACTCGAGGTTGGAATCAATACAGTACCACCATTGGACAGGGTTTCGTTGATATCGTTCATGAGGTTTTTCTTTCGCGTCTTCATTGTAACACCTTCACCTGTCTTGGTACCACAAATTAGAATGGATGGGCGGCTCAGCGCCTCCGCTACTGTACCCTGTTGCATAAATGCACCATTAAGGAAAGTATCCTTAGAGTGGTTCCAGTCCACGGCGTAGACAATGTCCTCGTAGTCCTTCTGGATCTTCCAGATCGTACCACCCAAGGTGTGGCCAGCATTGTGGGGGGTAATAGTGATCCCCTCAAGCTTTCCTTGGCACTTGAACGACTGGGAGTACTTGAGTGCTTCAATCTTATCAAAAGCCGCTTCGACATCCTGAACACTGAGTTGGGCGGTGCTAACTGGGCCGAGGAGACCTTTGCTTCTATACGCGTCGAGGGTGATAATTCGCCCCATGTTCACTACAGGCAGGGTCGCATACACGGGAATTGCTGCAAACTCTGGCAGAGTCTTGTACAAATATGCATAAGCACCAAGGTGAGATACTGTCGCGTGTGTAAGCAAAATGGCATCAACTGTCTTGAGCTTGGACTGAACCGCAGACAGGTCCATATTCAGATCAGGATTCCATCCAACATCGATCAAAAGGTTAATATTGGGGCTGGTAAAGGACAAGAGCGATTGGTAAACTTGTCCTAGCACATTGTCCTCGTCGGACGGTGCCAGAGCCGTGAAATCGAACATTGAGAGAGTTCGGCTACCCAAATTTGTCAGTGTCAATGGTGGGGTCTTGGGACAAATCACTTAAATTTTGCCGGTGTACACTCCGACGCCCAGTATGGAGATACTTGTGCGGCTGTAAGCCGAAAATATCGGATTTTGCTTCTTTTAATTAAACAGCATATTACAATGGAATAGCGATTGAGCACAATTATGTGTCATCTCAACTGCTAAAAATTCTAAAGCGGTCCGCAAAAAAAGTTGGTTCTCCTGATATGAACCCGCATGTCACTCCAAGTCCCGACCTAAAAGCACTTCACCATCACTCGAGTCCTTGGTTCGGTTCTTGGACGCATAAAATAAAAATTAGTAGACAGTAATTCAATGTGCTTGTATAGAATAGGCAATGCCTCTCCGATTGAACCAAAACATTTCAATATCACACGGTCAGCTATTCATTCTTTAGTCTCTCTCTTGTCACACCATCGACTCTCTCCAGCGCAGAGAGGACATAAGGGAAAACAAGTGCATCCACCCTGTCTCCCCAAATAATGTCTAAATGCTCGTGATGCGGGATTCCTACATGGGCTGTTCCGGATGGTAGCTCATTGAGCATCACATCGATGTCCACAAGCGAGTCCGATTTCCCATATACAAGCACAATGGGACTCATGATATTCTGAGTCGGGAAAGGCGCCACTCTGTAAAAGTTCTTGTCCTCAATAAATATGCTCTGAACGTCATCGTCAAACATGTGGAATCGGGCATTACGGATAATCTGGAACCAGTGGACGACACTCTTGACACTTGTGTACGAGTATAGATGGGCATAGGCAGCGGTTTTCTGAGCAGGGGAAATATTCCGCCCAGTCCAGCCAAACAGGAATCGCAGCGAAATGTCGATAACCCTCACAAAAACTGGAGGGTACATAATGCTCTGCCAAAACGTGGTGGATTTCAGAATTGCTTTTTTGCCAAAAACGAGATAAATTAGCTGCGGCGTGGCCTTCATCAATGAATCGACAACCTGGTTAGCAAGACCAGGTGGAGCCATTGCCGGGGCCAGAGCGATAAATAGCTTGACCTTGTTATTCAATTTAGGATGGATTGATAGAGCAGCAAAGGCCTGGGCACTTCCCTGGGAGAAACCAATGTAAGATAGTCCTGTCTTCTCCGTGCAATCAAGGATGTACTCGATTGTGTCTGGGATATCATACAGTGCAAAGTCGTCCATACTGAAGTTCCAAAACTCCTTCTCCGATGGCTGTCGGCTGACATGCTTCTTTGAGTACTTGTTACCACGGTTGTTTCCAAGCCAAACATCGTATCCAAGTTCTGCCAGTACAAACGGCAGACATTTCCGAGGATCCACGTTGACAATCCATACCTCACTATTCATGAGAAGCCCGTGGTGTAAATATACTACTGGTCGCCTTTTCCTCTGTGATACCTCCGAGCGCCAGTTGGATCCTCTTGGGCCGCCAATGCGGTGAATGCCAAGCAGGTACCCGTCTTGGGTCATCACAATGTGCTCTTCTGCTTCATATCCAAACAGCGCACATAGTTCAACAAACCCAGGAGATGTGGCGATAGCTCTGCCGATCTCAGAATGCCGTTGGTTTTGCTCTGGTTGCGGTGAGAATCGTCTAAACAGTCTTTTAACGACCCGATCGAACAATCTGATTATGGGACCGGGCAATAAAGTGGTGACAAAGAGTACTACACTCTCGAAAACGACCAGGAATAGAGAAAATATCAAAACCGGCCACTCCAAAGCCCGTAAACGACTTAGTACTGGTAGATACATCACTATCAACCGCTAGTGTAGGTCGGTAACAGGAATCACCGATAAAGCCGTTCCACACATCCAATTTCGTAAGCTTTCCGTTCATCCTCTACTTACCATCGCACTGGTAGTACATTATCATACGTTCTGATAATACCATTTTATAATATAATTATTAACGTGTCATATGTTATGGAAGCTATTTAACCATTTCTACTATATCGCCGGAACTCTGTATTGAACCGATGATACGATAGCTCTATGCGAATGATTTCGTAATAAGGATGCGCCCAAATCATACAAATGCTTGTCTATGTACAGTAATATATAGTCGTTAGAAAATACCCAGGAACTTCTTGCTCTTTTCTTGGCCTCCCTGGTTTTGCAACTCGCGTTCAGCAATGTCAACAGCACGAAGGATAGCTTCTTCCCGCTCCTGTCTAATTCGCTCCGCCTCAATAAGGTGGTTTCGCATTGGTCGCTGCATGGTATGCTCATCTTCTGGCCGAGGGGCCATGTATCTGTTCTCATCTGGGGCGGCCGCATGCGACTGGGCAACCTTGTTAAACCCTCGTTGCTTACCCTCTAGATCCTCTTTCTGCTGCTCAGACAAGTTGCCAAAGAGCTTTTCTCGGATACCCAGTTGGAATCTGTACGGCAGAGAGAAGACATGATCGAAACCGTCGTTCCATCGGTAGAAGAATACGCCAAAGAAGATCAGGGTTGTGCCCAGGAACATTGACGAAAACTTGACACCCTTTTCAAACGGATTTCGCTTAGTCCGGACCAAGATCTTGTATTGTCCCGGGTACTTCTCACTCAATGGGCGGGGAGTGTACTGCATTCGCTTGAGAGTATCCTTTACCACCCGGTAGTTGGACGGCTCCTTCGGCGAGATACTCCAGTTTCTCGGGGTACCGGGGGTATTGTATTCGGATGGATACCCTTCTGGCGGCCGCAGATCCGTGGGATCGTACGGGTTATATGGAGCCTTTGGAGGTTTCCATCCTGGGGGATTAGGTCTTCTCTCCATTTTTGATACTACCCGGAACTATGACCAAACAGCTGGAAGAGATCAAATGCTAAAATTTCAATATTCAGATCGATTTTGGTCTCAGCCGTTTTTGGGAGCCCACCCGGATATGTGACTAAATTATCTACCCACTAATGAATTGGAAGGTAATTTCATATGTGCATGGCGAGTAGCTGCTCAGGGATATAACCATTGTTTTAAATGGAATTAAATTTGTCGCGTATTTTAAGGTCCTCAATTTCGGGCTATTCATATAAGATCCGATTCTGTGTATAAACAATTGGGGGTGCCTGTGCGTCTTGGAAATCTTGTAGTCAATATAACATGGTTGAAATGGCTGTATATATTATGAATCTACACTAGTCGAAACTGTTGTATATATTTTATGAAGATGGATCTACCAGTACATTAGTCTAAAATAATACTCCATATTCTGCTACACGCTGGTGTAACTACTCTAATAGCCCCCCCTCTGTGGGGTTCAGAGATTTGGCATGTGAGGCTGTACTTACTGCGCCGACCAAAATCAAATCACCACGTCAAATATAGAATACCAGGGGTAACCGACATCCACGCGACTATAAACGGGACATAATGTCAAAGCTGTTGTCGCTTCTCTCGGTCGATGTACTGGATACCCGACTGGGTCCTAATGAGGACGAAAAGAAACGCCAAGCTATTATAAGCAGCGCAGGAAAGGCGAGATGGAAGACGAATGAGTTTTACTTCTATGGGGTGGTTTTCGCGTTGGCGGTACCAATGATGTTCAAGGCCGCAATTGATGCAAGCTCACAGGACAATATCAACTACGAGAAGTACAAGCATCTGCTCTCTGACGGGTGGATGTTCGGGCGGAAAGTTGATAATTCTGACGAGCAGTACTCTGGGGTGAGGAATAATCTACCCTATCTTGCCTGCGCGATCCTCGGTGAGATGATCTTGAAACAAGTATATTTCAAGTTAGGCGGTAAAGATAGGAGGAATATTGACCTGACTTTCTCTTTGATCTTCCTTACTGTTCTCTACGGGATCAACCTGACCAAGATCTTATTCCTAGTCTCGGTCAATTATGCAATTTCGACTATGCCTCGAAGAAGCGGTATGATATTGACATGGGTTTTTGGCGTAGGTATTCTATTTGCCAACGAGATGTGTCATGGGTATCCATTTAGGTATATTCCGCAATTGGCGTTTCTCGATAAATACTCTGGCATTTTCTCTCGATGGGATGTTAATTTCAACTTTACCATGCTGAGAATGGTCAGCTTTAATGTCGATTTCTTCAAGGCAAGAGATAATGGGATCTCGACTACCGAGAAAGAAAAAGCGGCAAAGGGTACTTCGGAAACAATGTCGGAACGAGAAAGAATCGATACGTTCCTGCCACTGCCCGAGTACAACTTCAAGAACTATTTGGTTTACGCGCTATATGGCCCTCTATACATTGCTGGCCCAATCCTGACCTTTAATGACTTCATCAGACAAGTACAGAAACCGCTTCCTTCTATCAATACCCAGCGAATTACGCTCTATGCGATGCGGTTCGTGTTCTGTCTATTAACCATGGAATTCCTGCTCCACTTCACCTACGTGGTTGCGATATCCAAAACGAGAGCATGGGACGGTGATTCTCCATTCCAAATTAGCATGATTGCTCTCTTCAACCTCAACGTTGTTTGGCTCAAGCTGCTCATCCCTTGGAGGCTGTTTAGGTTGTGGGCGTTGTTGGATGGTATTGACGCACCTGAAAATATGGTTCGGTGTGTCAATAATAACTACTCAACCACGTCTTTCTGGAGATCCTGGCATAGAAGCTTCAACCGTTGGACACTTCGGTACATTTACATTCCCCTCGGTGGAACCAAGCGCCCTATTCTGAACTCTCTCATTGTGTTCAGTTTTGTGGCTATTTGGCACGATATTCAGCTGCACCTTCTATTCTGGGGATGGCTGGTGGTGTTGTTTATTGTTCCTGAAGTTGTGGCAACCATTGCGTTCCCGGCTAAGAAGTGGGGCCAGACCAAGATATATCGACATTTGTGCGCAATTGGTGCAGTTGCAAACATTTGGATGATGATGATTGCAAATCTCATCGGGTTTTGCGTTCAGCTTGATGGCATGAAGCAGATGCTTGACGATATGTTCAACACCGCAGAAGGACTGAAGTATGTCATTATTTCAACTGCATGCTTATTTGTCGGCGCGCAGGCGATGTTTGAGTTTAGGGAGCGAGAGAAACGAAAAGGAATCAATTTGCGATGTTAATCGTTTACGACTGTATCTATAGTATTTAATTTATTTACATGCGAAATGTGTATCACTCTATTTAGACAATTCTGATGCAGCATACTCAACCGCTCCACCCTCCGAATATCGTTTATACCTGGCATATTTTTCGCATTATTTTATACCATAAACCTCTATGATAACTGCATTATAGGTCTATAGACTATGTATCACTTAACAGGATCTACAAGTATGCGGGTAGTGTCGGACTTCGACAATGAACATCAACACCACAACACCATGACTGTAGTCGTAGTTGGAGGAGGCGTTATTGGTTTAACTTCTGCCTTTAGACTTTTTGAGTGCGGGTACAAAGATGTTGTACTTATAGCCGAGTACCTTCCAGCGGATTTGACGCGACCGGAGTACACCTCGGCGTGGGCCGGGGCTCATTTCCGCCCGTACCCGACTGGTAGCCAAGAGGAGGTGCGATTCACTAGAGATACTTACGCTTATATGAAGCGGCTTGCTGCGGAAGCCCCCGAATCATCTGTGAGAATTGTCGAGGGTGTGGATGTTGTCGAGAACCCTTCCAAAGGGTACCGAGAGCTGGATGACAGCTATGTGAAAGGCATTGATAACTTTGAAGTCCTTACCAACACTGAAAGCCTGTTCAAGGCAAGATACAAGAGTTGGGTACTAGATCCTACCATTTACCTGCCATATATTTTTAGAAAACTGCAGGAGAGGGGGCTTAGAGTAGTTCAGCGAAAGCTTAACAGTCTGGGCGAGGTGGGAGACATGATTTCAGGGGTAACTGCTGTTGTCAATGCCAGTGGAATGGGGCTGCAGGTTGATGGCGGATTTGATAGTGACTGTTTCCCGATCCGTGGTCAAACTCTTTTGATCCGAACCCAGCACGGCAAATATGCGAAGCGGACCATAACTATTCAGGGAGCGGATGGTCAATGGACGTTTAACATTCCGCGGCTGAATGGTGAGATGATTGTAGGTGGTACAAAACAAATTGGAGAAACTGACACAGGTGTCAGGGATGAGGATTCTGCAGCAGTTCTGAGTCGAGCACGGCGACTGTTGCCGGGGTTGTGCGACGACAATGCAGTGGACATTAAGCGGGTCAATGTTGGGTTCCGTCCGGCTAGAAGAGGGGGTCCCCGAGTGTCACGAGAATACGCAGAGCTTCATGGACGAACCGTATTGGTCATCCATGCGTATGGTTTTGGTGGGAGTGGATACGAGATGTCATTTGGAGCAGCTGTAAAAGCTGTGACACTTCTGCGATCGGCGACAGCCTCGAAGATGTAGACTTCCGGGGAGAGATATGCCGTAAATGTCCACATGCATAATACGAGTTCTTGCGCTCATATGTCTAGAATGGTCCTTATTGATCCATTCTCCGTATTCCTATATCGTGGAATGGCTTGAATCGAAGGATGAACCCGTTTTTAGAAATGATCAAAAGGGATCATTTCTCACAAGTTAAAAATTGTTCCCTGCATTATGTTGCATCTCATCTGTAAATGCCAATTCCTGGGTATACACAATTAATTACTGCACGAAGATGCATCCGAGGCTGAGCAATACGTAAGTGCCGTAACTCTCTTTCCTTTTCTGACTAGGGGCGTTATGGATCTTAATAACCCAATCTTCTGCCCCTTAATCAACGATTCCCTCCGGGTGCAAGGGTATATTACCAGGGGATCATCCTGCTAATTTGTGGAGGCCACTGCGAAAATGATTACTTCTCGTCAGTCCTCACGGAAAAAAGACTCTATTCTAAAGAAGGAGAGCGTCCTGACCCAGTGTCTCTGCATTCGAAAGCTCCGTCGATGTAAAACCGCTCGAACGGTTGTCAGCAAGGTCCACAAATGCATAGACGCTTCGGCAAATTGTATCCTTCGATTGACTGGCCGAAAGAAGAAACAGAAGCAGGTACCACCCAAACAATACCCCAGCTGGGTTACCGGTTCTACAATACATAGAGAAAGTGCTGAGAAATATGACGAAAAACCTCACGAAAGAGCTATTTCTATTAGTCCAGAGCCCAATGGCTCTTTGGGAGGGCATCAGGATTGGCATAAGATATCGGTGATTTACTGTCGGTCTTCGCTTTCACGCCCCTTGACAGTGGTCATCAATTCGCTTCCAAATGTGTCTGAGCAGCACACATTTGGCTACACTGAACTTTTCACCAACAAAAATAAGCTGGCTCAATCTCTAAAGGAAGCTGAGGATTTCGTCCTTTACAACAAAGACTCGATTACGCAGTTGTTCCTTGTCATTTGCAATGAGCTTTCTGAGGAGCTGCGACCCAGCAAGCGATTCCTTGATGCTATTTGGTCTGAAATGCCGCGTCTGCAGGAGCTTGATATCAAATACACCACTGGAGTGAACTACAATATTTTCGAAAAAGCAGAGATTCCGCCGAATCGACCGTACCAGGTGCGACTCTGGCTGGAGAGTAAACTCCTAGATGACGTGAGCCACCCGTGCCGGGTACTGCGGTCTTTGGAAAAGACTAACATCTTCCCCAATTTGATGGTTTTCATTACAGCTGACGAATTCTGTCTCCAGGAGGTTGACGTGTTTGACCACTACTGGAATAGTATCTCCGCCTTTAGGGTAGGATTCCTCGCTGTCGAAAATCTACCCACAATTGAGACAGTGCTGGAAAAGAGCACAAAGTTGCTGAACTTTGGTATCAATTACCTTGATGCGTCTGAGGAGCAATCAATCGAGCTTTCGCTTCCCCCAACGCTAAAGTGGTTTACACTGGGCAGCTGGAACCTAGCCAGTGAAGAGAGCCGTATCGTTATTCACGGTAACCCTCAATTGTATACCGTTGCCTTTGGCGACTTCCCATCAAATGTGTCCTTCCCCCAGCGGCCGTGGCTCACCCAATTGACGGTGGGGTCGACATTTAGGGAACAAGAGGTTCTCGATATCCCCGGCTATCTGCGCAAGAACTTTACGTCGGCACGTGCAGTAAGTGCGGATTACTCTGCTGAAGCACGACTGCGCATCCTGGCCATGACAGAGACCGCGTTGAGAAACGGAGAGAGTCCCATTCTGTTCATTTAACCATTTATTTATATTTCACTATCATCATTAATAACTAATACCATATTAATACTTCCACAATTGGCCATCCAGGAGCGTAGAGGAGAGGATTAATTATATACATATTCAATGATTATATACCGGTGTTTATTTTTTTCGTTAGGAGATAATTTATGGCTTGTAATAGACGGCGGAGATGTTGTCGCCCGCATAAATCGTTTGAGATGCCTTGACGGATCGCTTCTTGCCCGACTCTTCTTTGTAGTTGAACGTGTGATTCTTCTTCAGCTGCATCCGCATGCCCTGCTTGAGATCATCGTCCCTGCCTCGCTCAATGTCCAACGGAAGAATGCTGTCAGGGACTGCCAGGTTGTTTCGCTTACCAGTTCCAAGCTGGGAGTACTCGTTGCCGCCCCATGCAAGCACGTCCTGGCCCTGGAAGCCCTCAGTCGCGCTGTTGGCACCCGCGAAACAGTGGGTGGCCCCAATGGTGAAATCGTCCACGTCGATCTGAACCATTCGACGCAAAGACTCAGAGTATTCCGTCAAACCAGCAAAGTACTTCATGAGGGTAGGTCGAGGCTGGGCGTGGATGAACTGGCCCGTGCCCAACTGGCCGGTGAGGCCATTGCCCAGCGCGTAGTACTCCCGGACCTTGTTCCCGTTCTTCATCGACTCAACGGTGAAGTAGGACAAGTTGGCGCCAGCTGCGATGGCAACGACCTTTGGGGCAGCATACGTAGAGTTAGAGAAGAGCTGTTCAATGCTCTTGATGGTAGTGGGGACGCCCACCTGGGCAGACCGATAAGTGAACGAAATGCCCAATTGGCCATAAATGTTCTCGCCAAATGCATGGGCCTTGCCGTCCTCGGTTCGTAGAATAGTGTGGTAGTCACCGGCCGCAACCTGTTCAACCTTGGCACCCAGCTTGTTGACCAGAACCACGTCGTGGAGCTTACCGGGCCTGGGTGGGGCGTCAAACTGCGAGTAAGAAGCAATGCCAAACTGGCCCTTGGACTCTACAGTAGAGCCCTCAGGGCCAGTAGACCCGGTCCATACTTTGCCATTGCTAGTGAGCACCGCGAGATGGCCCCGGCCTGCCTTGAGCTCCCTAATGGTCTCAAAGTACCCCATGTCCGGCAGCTCCAGGTTGCTCAATTGGGGCTCTCCCGATCCGTTCCACGCCACAATCTCCCTTCGGGAGCTGGGGAGAGCATATACGAACCCATTGGAAATGACCACTTTTTCAATCTTCTTGGTAGGGACCTTGGTGGGCCGGGGATCAGCCTCAGTCCACTGCACAACGGTGCCGTTTTGGAGCACCGCGACGGCAATTCCCTCCCGGATCGCAATGTCCTTGATGAGCAGGCCGTCAAAGTACTCTATTCGAGTAGGAGACCTTATCGCAGCGTCTGATGTCTTGGGATCAATGAGCTTGGGGTTGCCCCACAGGTAGAGCCCTGGAACGTTGTCATCATAGCGGTTCCGGGGTACCAATGGAGGCGGGCGCTTTTCAGCCAGAATTGGCCCGTTGGGTGACATTGCCTTGGCGGCAGAGTAAGTGGATGCCGCTGCCACAGCGGCACATAGTACTTTGGCTCGATACATGGTCAATTACAGTATCCGCTGGAGGCCAATCGGAGGATAGGCAATACATATTTTTGATCTGGCCAGGGCTGGGGTATTAATCGCAAACTCCCAACCGCCTCGCGCGCCCTGCATCACCAAATAAATTTCGGACCGCCATTTAAGCCCTCGATGCCCTTCCCCAGCATTTCTCCTTCCTCCACACTACTGAAATCGAGCTCATGTCGGGGATAATGTCGTTCAACGTACTAGGGAGGCGCGGTGTGGGCGCAATTAGGCGGGTAAATGGACTGGGATATAGATTGATGCACCAGAGCCGTCCTCTCGGGCTGTCGAATGGCGGGAAAGGGGGTGGAAGCGTGGGCGGGCTGTACCACTTTGATACCCGCAAGTTTGCATTGCAACTGGAGCGGCAGGGGTTTACCCAGACCCAAGCAGAGGCGGTTCTTAAGGCGCTGACGACAGTGCTTGACGACGGCGTGGAGAATTTGTCGCGAAATTTGGTCTCCAAGGAGGACTATTCGCGGAGGACGTACCAGCAAAAGGTTGATTTCACCAAGCTCAAGTCGGAACTGCAGACCCTGGACAAGACGGAGGGTACCCGGGTCATGAACGAGCACGACCGGCTTACTACGGACTTGGATAAGCTGCGCCAAAAGTTTAAGGAGGAGATTTCAAAGTCCAAGGCGAACGTGCGGCTGGATCTAAATTTGGAAAAGGGCCGGATCCGCGAAGAGTCTGCGGTTCACGAGCGCAAGATCAAGGAGACGGAGACGCGTATCGACCAGGAGTTGGCCAATTTCAAGACGATGATCGAAGGTACCAAGCTCCAGGTCATGCAATGGCTTATTGGTGTGTGTACTGGTACTTTTGCTGTTGTTCTTGCATATATTCGGCTCATGAGCTGATTCTACGGGGTACTAACACATTGCATGCTGATATCGCCTACGCGGGAATGTACTAACATTATCATTGTTGATGAATAACTCATTTGGTATCATATTACTACATTGACTAACAACAAGTCAACGGGTTTGTGGGGGTGGGGTGATTAGTTGAAGAAGAGCTCCTTGAGGATTCGGACAGTGTCATCTGGGTTGTTGACGGCGTGGCCAATGGTTCGGTCGTCAGTGTAAATCTCGTAGTCGTTGCCGCCCTTATAAGTCTTGTCGCCAAAGAAGTGAATCTGCTCAAACTTCTCGTCCTCAATGTGTCGCAGGCAGTACGTCTTGTCCCAGCCGGTTGGGAAAACGTCAAAGGAGATCTGGCCGCCAATCGAGTAGGTGAGGCCAAGGTCCGGGAACTCCTTCTTGATGGCCTCGACCATGGTGGATCGGATCTTGTTCTCCTTGTCAAACTGCTCAAACTCGTGTCGCTCGGCGATGGAAGCGTTTCGGCCCACTGGGGAAACGTTGATCATGCCGTTTCGGAACTCAATGAAGGTACCTCGTCGCTTTGGCAGATCAATCTCGGAAAGATATCGCAGAATGAACTTGGCCAGGGCGTTGTACTTCTCCTCGCCGATCCAGCCAATAAAGGACTGGGAAGCAAGCTCTCGACCAAGCTTGTAGGCGGTCAGACCGTTCTCAGAGAAGGCGTAGTCGAACATGTCGAGCACGTTGTCGCCCAATTGCTCCTTCTGCTTGGCGAGATCAGAGCCGCCGACAAAGCCTACAACAACCTTGTCTCGGAGCTTCTCGAGAGTCTCTCGGACCTCTGGAGTAATCTCCTGTCGGGCCGGGGTGAGGGTGCCGTCAACGTCGAACAGGACGATGGTCTTTGGGTTGGTTCGCTCAGAGAATGCCTTGACCATGGTTTATGATTTGGTTGTTCTAAAACGGTGGAGTATGGGAAACGTGTCGTTTTTTATATGGGGGTTGAAATTTCGCGCCCTCGAGATTTGGCGCAGCTTAAGGGGCACTGCGCATCGTCCTAGACCCCGCGCGGCCCCCTGAACTCGGCGGTACTTGTTTGGCTCTCTTGCATCCCAGGGGCAATCGTTATTACTGGCACATAAGTATAGCGAGCTTATCGGGGTGTTATTATTACAATTGTACTATATTTGACGATTCTTCATTTATTCTGTTCTTTTTTTGGGGTTTGGTACAAGACCGTTTGTTGGGCGGGGCAATCATGCAGTCGAGGAGGGGTAGTGTGCGGCTCAACTAAGCTCATGTATTTTGTGAATTACCGACGAGTATTATGAAATGTACACAATGTATATTGAGACGTTGAAATGTACACTACTTAAAGATCAAATCGTAGTTGATTTTTGTGGGCAGGTTGGAACACGGAGGCTAAGGATCGGCCGTGTTTCTGCGCGTATCAGGTACCCGAGAGCAGGATGGAATACACGGCAGGGGAAGAGTTTTGGCCCTATTTTTTGCTTAAATTGTTGGGTTTTACAATCTTGGATATTTGATCTGGGATGGGTTCTGCTGCGGGTATATCGGAAACACTATACCGAACGTATAAGCTGTGCCGCGTGTGTCTTAGTTCAAGAATACGCAATATCCCACGACTGAGGTTATAGAGACATTGATTACTTGTATTAATAGTAAACATTGTGTATTACTGTATAGGCGTTATGGGATTGCCTGCCACTCACGCGACGGCAAATGACTAAAGCTCTGGATCAATATCGAACTGTTTGCTAAGGATGTTTAATATTCTACCGGTAATTACTACCTGTATCTGATATAAGTGAGCTAACTTTCAAGTACCGTACGAGTTCAAGATATCGCTGTTAACCACTAAAGTACATCCCTCAAATATAGAATTTGCATAATCGTCGAGAGTATATTGGCTAGAGAGAAAGTGCATTTCCCTAAGCCACTAAGGTAAAGTAACGTCTCAGCTACTCTTCTTGCATAAATGTGGCAGTGTCCGGATTATTGTTACTCGAATACCCAGGTAGTTAATCCGAATGGCAATTGTAAATTAAATCACTTACGGCCCTCGTAGTACGATTAAATTTCAATGATAGTACCGTAGTTTAGTCAACGAACTAATGTTATTCCAATAATCTACCAATTCCTCTACTAATGACCAGTAATAATAACAAGAGTTATATTTTAAACACCGGATAAAAGATTAATTTAAGCAGAGACTGGGTTGTACTCTGGGAAGTCAATGAGGGACTGCTCCAATGGACCCTTCTTGGACAGGAACTTGACGTAAGCACCGTCCTCTCGGATCTCACCAGCCTCTCGTCGAGCAACGTACTCGTCTCGGTTAAGGTTGGTGAAGCCCCACTTCTTGGAGATGATAATCTTCTGCTGACCTGGGAACTTGTATCGGGATCGTCGGAGAGCCTCAATGACAACATCCTTGTTGGAGTCCTTGGTTCGGACAGACAAAATGATCTGGCCAATGTTGACTCGAGCGGCAAGACCAGCGGCCTTACCCCAGGCACCTCGCATACCCTGCTGCAATCTATCGGCACCGGCACAGGACAACATCTTGTTGATTCGGAGCACGTGGAATGGGTGAACTCGCACTCGCATGTGGAAGGACTCTCGGCCAGAAACCTTGGTCACGTACTTGTTGGCGCAAATTCGGGCAGCCTCAAGAGCCTCAGAGGAAAGCTGCTCCAACTCGTTGGAAACCAAGTGGATACAGAGAGGGAAGTCGTCGACAGAGGCACGCTTTCGACCGAGATCGTAAATTCGAATCTTAGCGTCTGGGACACCTCGGTTGTATCGAGACTTTGGATACGGCTTGTTCTTGCAGTATCGGTAACATCTAGCTGGTCGTCGAGCCATTTTTTCTACTCTAGAGTCAGCAAACTAGTCGAATTTAATGAAAAAAGGGTCGAAAAAGGTTGTAAAAAGATTACCGACAGGGGGATACCGGGCTTAAATACTCTTGGCCATTACTCATGATGACAAATCAGCCCTCCGGGGTCCCGCCATCTCACGAGCTTCAGCCCTGGTATCGCCCCGCCTAATCACACAATTTCGCTCTTCCTTGTTTCTCCCGCAAACACATTGTCGCATTTGCCACGATTTCCAAACCATTAAACGTACCTTTTTTTCTTCCTTGTCGAACTGTCGAAAGTTGAAGGATTCAGAGAAGTCGAGGGAAAGAATTTTTGGGGGGCATTTTCTGTCGCGCTGCCCGCTCGCCGGCGCAAGCACTATGGGATAATTAGTTACATTACTAATACACCCCATTCCTCCCAACTTACCCGGCTGTTGGCCGGGGGGGCTTTCCGGGGTTACCGGGTGGGCAGGGTAAGTTTTGAAATTTGTCCTCGCGGGCGCAAGAAATTTTAGAGTGTGACTGTTGTTTGCCCGCGTATATCCTGGAACACCCCATACCGCGACCAGTCCAGGTCTAGGATGAACCGACCATGGGGTTTAAGCCATCAAGCGATGGAAGTATTTTCAGTAGTGGGATATTGGTAGATGGTTTATAGGATATTGAGGTCGTGGTCTGTGCTGTAGTGTAGTCAATGCACAGTGATACGCTTACCCAATGGAGCTTTACCAAGGTTGTCAATTGCTACGCTAGTTGCTTTAATATTAATCTACTAGCTCTTAATATACGGTATCTTCTAATTGCTCTTTTACAACATGTTTTCTACTAGCTCTTAATATTACGGTATCTTCTAATTGCTCTTTATTACGATAGGTCTTCTGGCGACTGCGGTTTATATTGGCTATTAGTAGTTTTGGCGACTCGAGTATGGTTAGACAGTTCATTACTTTGTGCTGAGGAGCCCACAACAGAATAGAAAAGAAAAGAGTACTTATCATTTGCTACCTGTAGCTCATTTGCAGTCTAGCTACTCTTACCCCGCTATACGTAGTCCTGCAGAATGCATGACCGTTCATGTCATGAAAATCCGGGGTACCCACCAGCATGCCCATTATTTCAAATCAATATTACTGTATAGCCTACGCGTAATTTGTACGATAAAACTTTCATGCGAAAAAAATCAATAAACTAAAAACAGATTCATCGAGGAGCTAGCTTGTGGAACTTTCGAAGAACAGTGTTCTCGGCCTCGAGCATCGAGTTCTTCGACATAAGTTCCGCCACTAGAGCTTCCAAGTGCTCAATCCGCTCATTCTTCTTCGCACGGGATCGTCGAGCCGCCTCAGTGTTCTTGGCCCGTCGAACCGCAGCCGGATCGTTCGGGTTCTCAATAACAACCGGGGGCAGATCCTTCTTCGCAGAAGAAGAGGGAGGAGTACTCAGTTTGACCTTCTTTCGCATCGCCTCTAGAGACAACGTTCGAGATCGGTCCTCCTCGCCAGCAGAACAAACCTCAGGCGCGCTTCGCTTTCGCGAGTTTGGCGGCGTCATAGGCTCATCCTTGGCGGTCATTGGACTTTTCGAATCTTCAAAGAGCGGAGACCACGCCTCCGGGTTGCTCTTCTCCTCGAACATGCACAGCTGGTCACTGCCAGTCCCGACACCCATTTCAGGCGCAGATACAGCAGAGAAACCACCGTTCATCGTGGCAAAGTCGTACGACAGATTAATCGGCGTGTGATTGGCCGAGAGAGCACGTCGAGTAAGCGAAGCCTCTGGCGAAATGGAAACGTCAGAAAAGCAGTCCGCAGACATGCTGCTCATGAGGCAGGATGGGGGAGCACTGGCGGCTCCCTCGCTCCCTTCCACAGAGCAAACCTCGGGCAAAAGCAGATCATCAACAGTGAAATTCGGGGGCAAAACATCAGACTTGTAGGCATTCAGCGGGTCGCAGTTTATCGCACTATCATTAAATTGATAGTGCCGAAATACCGGAATGCCATCCGGGTTCTCGTTCTCGATCCCGCTGGGCCTTTGAGGCGGCAAATCGTTTAACGTAAACGGAACACATTTCTCGTTAATTTGTTTGGTTGTTGAAAAGTTACTATTCAAGGAACTTGTCAACGAAAGCTGGTTGTTTTCCGGTAAGTGACGGGTATGTAACAATGAATCTAGATTCTTCGTATACAAATCCGACAACGTGCGGTAAGAAGAAGTTGGAGTATCGAAAGCTGCTGCGGTGGACGGCAACAACTAGACTGAAACTTCTAGTGGTGGGTAAGCTTCTTTTCCTGACAGGAAGAAGAAGCTTGAGGGAGAAAACTCTTGAAAATAGAAAGAGGAAAGGCTCTTTCTACTTTATACGCGCTGGAAATAAAAAGCTGGTGGAGACTCTTACACGCACACTAGAATAAAATCTCTATGCACGCGATTGCCTCAAGTACAATCGAAACTCTGGGGAAAGAGTGTGGGTGAAAAGGGGAAGGGTCCTTAGACTGGAAGGGTGGGGTCTAAAGGGGCTCCGAGTGATGTATCAACTCTCGGTATTTATGTGCTGGTGATTAGGGATAAAACTGGAAGAAAAAAGGGCCCTAGGCCGGGGAGAAGACCCATATTAATAGCCGTTTGACGGTTCCCACTGGTGGGGGCAGCGCTCTGTCACAGTGACTAACTTCACGTGACCGATCGGCACCATGCCATGCATGAATGCCCTAATATACGCATTGTATAGGCATATCTCTGCGTAGCCTTCATACTTGTGCAAGGAATGCCGTGCCATTTTGGTGGGCCCATGATTCAATACGTACCGCGGTGTAACTGGATTGTTGCAGATCAAGATAGCATTCAAGGGATGGTAACCTATGGATTGATGGCATGGGGTATTTCCCCGGCCGGTTCGAGATGACCTCATTAGGTCTATTGCCTTATCCAGTACGGCTACATGTAATACAAGTAACAAGAGCTATTCTATTACAGCCTTCGTCTGCTACTACACTGTAGTACGTACTAGTTGGATATAAAGAATTTGTCTGAAAGCAGTAATGGCGCCCAGGTCCAAGAGTTAACTGTAATCTTTCTTTTTTGGTTGCCGTCCATTTATACGTGTAATCGAGGGGGTTATGAGACTGGGGTCCAATAGATATCAGCCTTGCTACGGCAAGAAATACGTACTCATACGGCTATCCACGGACGTAAAAAATGAGCAATTTGGCTGCTGCATTGCCCAGTGAAGAATTGTACGCCGCTTGTGATACGGTACTGTAGCACTTGTAACTATTGTTTGAGGACGTGCAGGCGTACTGCCATGTATAGAAATCGGTAGTTCCGATGAGGGCATTTCGTAAGTACTGACAAGGCCTGTACTCCCCACTGTAGTGCCTGTTGCCAGCACGGTACTTTCTCTGTACCCCTCTTTCTAAGGTAAGGCACCACATCAGGAGGCAGTGGTAGCTCGGTGTGACTGAAGTACAAGTAGTTGTAGAGTTACATTCTTTATATTTTCAAGAATTGTGCACGCTGGAATAATTTACATTCGTATTTCTTACAGATTGACTCTACGTATTACATACGTATTGCCAAGTACACAGATTATAGTAATACTGTAGCCTAATTCATACTCTTTCCTCCGTATGTAAGCCGCACTGAGCAATATGAAACCGCCAAACTCCGCAAGTCATGGTATCATGCTACGGAGTCCCGGCGATAAAGCCATTCACCGAAGTGAACAAGCCGCATGCGGCTCATACCTCCGTCCTAGCCGGTTGTCAAATTGAACACCCCCATACTATCGCCGCTGACAAGCCGCACAGGAGATGGCGTTACGGAGTTCGTCATTTCTGAGGCGTTGAATGGGATTTAAAGTTAAAATTTCGCGGCTTCTCTCGGATGAAGAAGATGGAAATACCGTAAATAATTACTCCGAAATACATGTATTTTTCTCAGATATAAAAGCCATTGAGTGCCTACAACTAGAAAAATATTAATCGAAAAGATCGCAGGTTAAATAAATATGGAGTATCAACGACTCGGAGATTCTGGGATGAAGATCTCGAAGATCATTGTGGGCGGCATGTCCTTCGGTAAAAGCTCTTGGAGCGGCAATTGGATCCTTGAGGACGAAGACCTTATCATGTCCCTGTTTAAAAAAGCATACGATGTAGGAATTCGAACTTATGACACGGCAGATGTGTATTCCAACGGCGAATCAGAGAGGCTCCTTGGGCGTTTCTTGAAGAAATACAACATCCCCCGTTCAACAGTCGTAATCTTGACCAAAGTGTTTTTCATGTCCAATGATCCTAACGGGACCACTGATAACCTTTTAACCGAAACCGAAGAAAGGGTTAACCGAATGGGTCTTTCCAGAAAGCACATTATGGATGCTGTTGACGAATCTGTTGAGCGATTGGGTACCTACATTGACTTGTACCAAATCCACAGATTTGACAAAAATACTCCAATTGAGGAAACCATGAGAGCCCTTCATGATTGTGTACAATCTGGGAAGGTTCGTTATATTGGTGCGAGCTCTATGAGAGCCACCCAATTTGCCCAAATGCAGTTTGCAGCTGAGAAAAATGGATGGACTAAATTTATTTCCATGCAAAACCTCTATAACCTCCTTTACCGAGAAGAAGAACGGGAGATGATTCCCTACTGCAATGAGACTGGAGTTGGAATTATCCCCTGGAGCCCCGTGGCACGAGGAATGCTTGCTCGCCCCATTTCTAATAAGGAGTCCGCTCGAGCACAAACCGATGCATTCACTGAGATGGTTGGTCTGGGTGAGAATGCTGTTAACAATGCTATCATCGATAGGGTAGAACAGCTCGCGAAAAAGAGAGGCGTTTCTATGGCTATCATTGCTATGGCGTGGGTCCTTGCTAAAGGCTGTTGCCCTATTGTTGGCTTCAATAAGATTGAACGGATTGATGAGGCAGTTTCTGCTATTAAGGTTAAGTTAGACGAAGAGGAAATCAAGTTCCTCGAGGAGGTCTATGTTCCAAAGCCTGTCTCTGGCTTCGATCCTTCATAAATATGGACGCTCGCAATATTGATTAAATCATTGTTCAGGGAAGCAATGGTATTGCAATACTTTTTATTGAAAATAAATAAATTAAATTAAGTCGTGGTATCATAAATTCGTCATCAAGCCAGCGGCTGCAATGCAGTTTTGCGATTGACTATAACAGCTGGTACCCGCTTAAGCGGTTTAATAGAGGGTCGCATAACGTGGCAGGTATCAGAAGTCTCGAGAGCGCCTCTAATAATTTTGGTCAGCTCTATCGCTTTCTCGTCTTCAAAACGCTTCGTAATTATTTGGAGCCCAACTGGGCTGTTATCACAGTCTTCAGCCTTGTGTGCCTTCCAGGCTCGCAATTCAGCTTTGTTACGCGGGTAGAAGCCTTTCCCCGGCCTATCCAAACGATTATCGGCAGTAATAACAGGAAATGCCATACAGGGATAGTCCATGAGGTTCCAATATGCGGTATAGCCCGTATAGACTATTCGATTATGCGTGTGAGCAGGATAAATAGTGGCTGGAGAGATGATCCCATCTATTTCCTTTCCTGTAGAAGTTTGGTTTCTCGTGTTTCTCCATTGTTGAAAAACCATGGATTCCACTTCCTTTCTTCTTCGCTGGATTTCTGCAACTGTACTACCCGTCGGATCGCGGACTTGTTCCAGCTTCTTCTTCATTGACTCGAGGACAATTGGTTCTCCGTCCAAATGGTTAATAAGTGCGCTTCCGCCATCGTAACTGTTCAACTGCTTATAGTGCTGATACATCTCCCCAGCAGCTATGGGCTCCCATTCTATAATTTCGTGTCCCACGGCTTTTAAAGCTGTAACGGTTGTGTCAAGAGCTCTCTGAACTGCTGGCGTAGGTCGAATATAGTCATCTGATCTAATCACAGCAAAACTGAGCTTTTTTTGTAGCTGAGTGTGTCGATAAGGTAGCGGGATGCTAGTATAGTCGTATTGCTCTGGGTTGCCGTCAAGGAGAGCCTGTGTGACATACTCCAAAGACTCCAAGTCGCGAGCCATTGGACCATTGACGGCATTAATAAATACTTGTGCCGGGTTGCTCGACCGGCTCCCGTACATGGGGAATCGATTTGCCGTTCCTTTAAGCCCATACAAACCATTGTAAGAGCAGGGGATTCTAATGCTACCACCAATGTCAGACCCAATTCCAATAGGCGACCCACCAAAAGCTAACAATGCGGCTTCTCCGCCGCTTGAGCCTCCAGCAGTAAGGTTCCTATTTCGAGGATTGGTAGTCGTGCCATACAAGGGTGAAATAGTTTCGACTGCAAGCATACCAGTAGGCACTGCCGATTTGCAGTAAAGGACTGCTCCCATATCTAATAGCATTTGAACAAGGGCAGAATTATGCTCGGCTATTTCATCCGTGTACTTGACAAATCCAATTGATGCAGTGGTGCCCTTTACTTGGTGGTGATCTTTCAAACTCACGGGGACCCCATGCAATGGGCCCATGAGCCTTCCAGTTGTGGTATAATACTTGTCCAATTGTTTAGCCCTTTCAAAGCCTTTCTCGAAGAACATTTCAGACAAACAGTTAGTTAGTTGGTGAGCGTATGCGGCGCGTTTCGAGTATGCTTGGATTACTTCATGTGCAGACCATTGTCGGCTTTTGATCATATTCACAATCTCGACAACATTCGAATCAGTTATATCCAGCTCGCGTCGAGTAAATAGTCTGGATGAGTATGGGAATTCACAAACATTTGTGACTGCTTCATTGGGCATCATTCCTGGGGGGATACGTAACTGACGGGGTATCTGGGAAGTCCTACGAAGTCTGGCTGAAGCTATTCTCTTTTCCCATACATCCAAATGCTTCATGGTTCTAATATAGAACCTTTGGTGTTTATTTTTTAACAACGTATTCATTAGTCCTTGAATATTGGAAACGACATAGTACTAGTGTACTCTTGAGAGCGTGGATCCTGGCCTTGCCAAAGCTCTAGGATATAAACACCCCTGGCAAATGCGGAGAATAGTTCCGTACGTCCGTAGCATATTTCCTGCATGCACTCTTGGTCCAATTTCCATGGCCTCTTCGGAGAAGCCAGAATACGGTTCTTCACCACCACATGTCAGGGTGGAGAGCGTGCGGCTCAGGATCGACGTCGACATCACCCGATTCTAATGGGGTACCGATCAATAAGAAGTATGGACTATAAAAACGGAAAAGCGGTCCTCAATTGAAATGGACATCAGCCCACTAAAATGCTGGCGGCCCATTTATTTGAGTCTGGCTGAACAAGAGGATTGAAAATACTACAGTGTACTATGCGGCCAGTATGTAAGGCTTACCCCTCAATTTTATTATCAGATTGGTTTTTTCCCCTAACCGGCTTCCGAGGGGATCGGAACACAACGCAGAGGGACCCGGGCAATTACGACTCCACTTTGTTACAGAGTCCTCTAGTCAACTTGACATGTGACTTTTAGCGCCGTATTCTACGTCGATGGTAAGGAAGGTCGAAACGCGACTGAAAACTGGGTGGTAACTGTTCGGGTAATTAAGGTACCGTTTGCCGAATCTCTTGTTTTAGCGGCCTACAGTACTGTGAAAGATAGCAGCGTGTAGCACACGTTAAGCAAAGGTCAATATTATATAATACGATATAATGGGTTGCAATAAATTTAAATCATGTATGGTATAACGGTTTGCTATTACTATATCTACCCCTGAAAGGTGCATAATTATGCACAGCCGCACAAGTACCGGCAGCAAAAAAGAGTACCATTACGCTGAACTATAGGATGCAAAATTTGTTAATAATACTTTGCAGATTCAAGGTAATAAAATAAACTCAAATTTCTAGAATTAAGAAGCAGTTGACGAGTTCAGCTATACCATTACAGGTAATGAAATTACCAAAAGTGGTGGCCAGGTATCAAAAGAATCAGACATTCTATCAAGTAGAAGAATCATTAGGTCATTATTAATTACCGTAGGTATGTATTGAATCAACCAAATATCTACTCATTTTAGGAACACCATGGCACTGAAAATGTACAGGTAGGATACTTACGGTACAATATTCCATTATCCATCTACAATACGCCTAGTATAGCACCGTGTACCGCAGTTACACAGTTGGCTAAAACCACACTACGGTTGGCATGTCTGTTCGGAGCCACCATATTTACGGGAATTAGTGATCTAGTTTCCAATTTTGTAAGTTGCGAATTGTTCACGATAAAAATTAGAGCTGTACCATTGCATTTATCCCTGAAGTGATAGAAATTGACCAATTCATCCAGGGGATAGAAAATGACCAATTCACCCAAGGGATAGAGGAATCACATAAATACAGCACAATCTATTAACGACTCATTATCAATTCCATTCAGCCGTTATTTTACACCACGGTCCACTGCAAACTACGTGGTATAATTCGGTAAAAAATCGACACTTGACACAATTTACCAGAAGAGCGAGAAATAGAACAATTAAACTAGACAAAGACCATAGTTCTAAACTGACATACAATTTGCTATATTCATTTGTAGAGATTTATCTTGTACCGGTATTTGTAATCAACGCGACCCTGCAGAGTATACATGTGGCTGAAACAAGGGTTCAATCACCCCCGCCAAATTCCAGTCTCACCCCCGTTAGTATATAAAGCCCCACTAAAACCAGGTAAAAGCAGCAAATCATAAGCATCATCAAGAAAAATGGAGTATCAGCGACTGGGCAATTCTGGATTGAAAGTATCCAAGATCATTCTTGGAGCCATGTCCTATGGCAAATCTTCGTGGAGAAAGTGGGTCTTGGAAGACGAGGACACGGTTATGAGCTTGCTCAAGCAAGCCTATGACAGTGGCATTCGGACATTCGACACGGCAGATATGTACTCTGATGGTGAGTCTGAGCGGCTCATTAGCAAGTTCTTGCAGAAGTACAACATCAACCGATCCACCATTGTCATCCTGTCCAAGTGTTTCCATCGATGTGATGATGACCCCATTGTATCTGAAAATACCCCCGCCAATTGGATCAACCGGGAGGGTCTGTCGCGCAAGCACATTTTCGACGCTGTTGAAGCTTCAGTCAAGCGGCTTGGCACTTATATCGATGTCCTCCAGATCCATCGATTTGATCGATCCACTCCAATTGAAGAGACCATGGAGGCTCTACACGATGTAGTCAAGTCTGGGAAGGTTCGGTACATTGGGGCGAGCTCAATGGCCACCTACCAGTTTGCTCAGATGCAGTTTGTTGCCGAAAAGAATGGGTGGACCAAGTTCATCTCCATGCAGAATTTGTACAATCTGGTTTATCGGGAGGAAGAACGAGAGATGAATCCGTTCTGCAAGGAGACTGGGGTTGGACTTATTCCATGGAGCCCAATTGCTCGAGGACTTTTGGCCCGGCCTGCTGGCGAGACGAGTCTTCGGGAGAAGACAGACCCAATGGTCGTCACGCAGGGGGTCAAGGAGGCCGAGTCCAGCCTTGAGATTATTAAGCGTGTGGAGGAGGTTGCCAAGAAGAAGAAGATTTCAATGGCGATGGTGGCTACTGCTTGGGTGTTGTCGAAGGGGTGCTGCCCAATTGTTGGGTTCAACAAGCCCGAACGAATTGAAGAAGCGATTGCCGCACTCAAGGTTGAACTTACTGACGAAGAGATCAAGTACCTCGAGGAGCCATACGTACCACGGCCTGTTTACAACTGGGTAGGTTAAGACATGTACCAGGTAAATCATTTATTTAGGTTATCGGTTACCTTATAGCCGTAAGTGCTTATAGCGGTAAGAGTGAACAGCCATAATTTATTGCCAAACTACAAATTCAACACCCCCTTGATTATAAATTAAAATAGATAAATGAGTGTCTGAAAACCCTGTGTAATAGGTCTTGGAGGCACTATATCTTAGTGTGCTGGTCTTCTATGGGATTCTGAGGAGGTGATGCTGCGCCCGCCGCGCCGTTTGACCAAATCAACGATTATACGGGACTATTGACCCTACTGATCTGCCAGTGAATATGAACGTTGAGGTCAATCCAAGCGAAGACACCGAGTGGAACGATATTCTCCGTGCTCACGGGGTGATTCCAGAGCGGCCTCCATCCCCTACCGCCGAGCTGGAGCAGGCTTTTGAGGAAGCGGTGCAGAAGGCACACGACAACCGATTGGAGGGCAAGTCTCTTGATGAGCTGGATGAGCTTGAGGAAGATGGGCTCGAGGATGAGGATTTCATCGCCATGTACCGACAGAAGCGAATGGCCGAGCTGAAAGAGATGGCGAGCAAGGAGCGGTTTGGCCATGTATACCACATCTCCAAGCCGGAGTATAAGGAAGAGATTACGGATGCATCTGCGAATGGTGTTTATGTCATTGTCCACCTCTCGTACCCAGGGATTGTCCAGAGCAAGCTTTTGAGCGGGTTGTATGAGCGTATTGCGCCCAAGTTTAAGGACATTAAGTTTGTAGAGATCGATGCTCGACAGGTCAACGACCGATACCCGCAGGAGAACTGTCCTACGATCCTCGTTTACAAGGATACTGATGTGCTCAAGCAGTACGTGACTCTGAGCACCATTGGCGGTAACTCCACCAACATCAAAGACCTTGAACGTCTCCTGGTCACTCTCGGTGCGGTTCAGAGTAATGATCCACGGCTCGCCGCCAACCAGGAAGAGGAGGACGACTCGCGACGGACTACCTCGACCATTAGGTCAAGATTTGACGATAGTGACGATGATTTTGAGTGAACAGGTCAATTGTATACACCATAAAATAGGCCCCAGGAAGCATGGATCAGACCACTCCTGGAATAATGAAAGAAAGCAAATACCAACCAACTAACTAGCTACGGTAGCTGATCAATCGATCTAGTCGTATTAATTCGATAACCTTAATCGAACTATATTCTCCAATGTCGGCTAAATTAAATATAATTAAGTAACCAAGTTAACTTTCTTATCATGCCAAATTTTTTTTTTTTTTGAAATTTTAAACCTTCTCGCTATTGGAATTATAGAGCTATGGGACGGTACTGTAACAAGACATACAAGACGAAGCGACGGACGCGAGATCTTGACCAGATTTTCGGCGATGATCTCAAGTCGGACGAGTCGATTCTGAAGCTGGAGAACCAGCCGTTTGACGAGTACAAGCCCGGCCTGGGCCAGTACTATTGCATTCCGTGCGCCAAGTACTTTGAGACGGAGGTTGCCAAAAGAACACATGTCCGAGGACAGATCCACAAGCGACGGGTGAAGGACCTGCGGGAGGGCCCATACACTATTGAGGAGGCCAATGCTGCTGCCGGACAGGACGTTGCCAAGTACCTGGCTGCTAAGGAAGCACAGGAGACCAAGCAGAAGGTGCCAGTGGTTGCTGAGATGCTCGAGTCCAAGGAGTTCAAGAAGGCGCAGAAGGAGAACCAGATGGAAACTGAATAGATACCCCCATCTCCTCATATTAATTTTGCATGAGTAAAGCTTACTCATTATTTATTCTATGGCCCAGTTAATATCGTTATTCTATGTACAACTGGGGCCATCCCCGGGGATAATTCTAGTCCGAAAGGCGGCAACAATTACAAAATATTAGGGGATTGGTTAGACTTCGCCGAAATCGACGTGACCAGTAGCCTGGGCGTGCTTGGCCGTCTCCTTCTCGCCAGTTAGAATTGTACCGCAAGTCTTGCACTTGATCTGGAAGGTCGCAGTGTCGGTATAGTAATGGCGATCTTTGAGCAGCTTTCCGAGCTTTTGAAGCCCGTTGATCACGTTCTCGCCTGTTTCGTCGGCGTTGAAGACTGTCTGATCAAACTCTGCCGTCTCAGGGGCTTCCTCTTGCAACGGAGAGAGTGCTACAGCGTCGTAGTGGATGCCGGAATATACTACCGCAATAAAGGTGGCCTGGCCAGGGTTGAAGTGGTGGATTTGGAGGGTCGACACGTCTAGGCAGGCAATTGTCACCCCAAAATGCTTGGACAGGATGCTCAGCTCGATGGCTCCGCCCCACGAGGTTTCTTTGAGGATCCAGCTCACATATTCCTGAGGTGGTTTCCCCAGAATGCCTTCATTGTATTCTACCGGGTCAGCCTGTATCGCGCTGGCGATGATGTTCCGCAGCTCGAACATGTTGTTAACAGTCCGCAGAATGTCGTATCCGACCGCGTTGAACATGCACGAGTTGTCATCTTCCATAACGCGTAGTTTCAAGAACCCATTGCCGCATTCGACAGTAGGAGGAGCATTTGGGTCCGCCGGTTGAACTGCTGGCTTGACTTGGTTACGGGGTGGTGGAGGGGCTTTGTTAGAGCTGTAGGTATTATCCGAAGGACCTGATGAGTCTGTTTCTACAACTAGTTGGTCTCCGTTTCGGATCCCCAGAGACTCCAATTGAGCACGAGTATCGTTTAGATCAATTGGTTTAGGGGGGAATCCCGATTTGATGGAGGTTACAGTGCCCGCAATAGCCGACAGCAGGTCGCTTAACGTTGATTCGTTGTCGAGTTTAACAACCGTGGCTCCGTCACGTGTTCTGATCTTTAGCTGCATGTTGGTATATATATTAAGCAAATTGAAAACGATAAAATACTGTAATACCCGATTTATAATCTATTGTTCAAGGACTATTGTTCACTTTCTACATTGTTCTCAACGCCCCTCAAACCTTAAGCTACTGTATGTCTCATAGATTCGGGCCGCGCGGCCATCTCAAGACCAGGGTTAGAACGTACGAGATTTCAAGACCGAGTATTTGATAGAAGCTCAATTACTCAAATGATGATTATATAAACATTTTAAGGTATCGAGGCGAGATGCCTATCACCGGGAATAGTGAGCGTATTAATCACATGGTCGACTTATCCACCCGACATCATGGGTATTGGGATGGACTATGGAAATGCATGGAATAAACGGACCACATCTGTAATTATAAATTTCATTATCAGCTCATCAAGTATTCCAATCCATTACCACCAAGTATAACTGACCGTCGATTGACCAATCTGTGCTAATACCATCGATTGACCAATCTGTGCTAATACCACCGATAGATCAATCTGTGCTAATACCATCGATAGATCAATCTGTGCTAATACCGCCGATTTACAGATAGATTGCGTTAATACGTCTGATTGACCATATTGAATCTTGAGCAGCTATTATTACAATCAATAGCAAGGATTGGTTCTGGATATAATCGACTAAAATAAGCCGCACGGGACTAGACTAATTTACAACAACATACCGACCCGTCCAGCATTGCTAACCTTCGGGGTAGATATACTTTAGAATACCAACCAGTTGCTCGTGCGCACTAGTCTAACGCAAAGAGCGCAATAAGGAGGATGATGCGTCCGCGGACCACCCAGGAGCTGATCGAGGAGGCCAACTCGTACGAGTTTTCGCATCATGTGTCGTTCCGGTCATGGTTGCATGTGGCGAAGACGGTGCTCAACGAGGCCGTGATATATCAGCAGGAGAACGCCCACTCGGAGGCGTTTCTGCTGTATAACCGGTTCGCCAAGTAAGTTGTGGCAATGTGCTCATTTTGTTGCTTCGTGCGCTAACCTACGGCAAAGTCTACTGCTAAACTCGCTACCAAAGCACCCTGATTTCAAGGGCTCCAACGCCAAAAATGTCCGGAAACTTTTGGAAGAGAATGTATGTCATTGATAGTTGCTGGAGAAGAGCTAACCTTGTAGATTGAGCCCGTATTTAAACAGCTGGAGCAGCTTAAAAGCATTATCGACCAGGAAGTGGAGTCCTACCGACTACTGGAGGAACAGAATCGACGCAAACGAGAACAGACCGAGCGTCGGCAAAGAGAGGTTGAGTATAGACCGCCACCAATTGATAAGGAACAGGATTTAGAAGAGGAGCTCGACATGTCGTTTATGGAGACATTGAGCAGTTTGAAACGGCTCAAGGCGCCCATCAAGGACGGCTATTACAAGGCCAACAAGTCAGGCGTGAACAAAATCCAGTACCCCTCTGCAGAGTTTTCGACTGCGGTGGAGCCTCCGCCTCTGAATAGTACTATCAAGCCGCCAATTCCGCCGCGAATGCCGTATAATGAGCCGATTAACGAGGTTGGTGGGTTGGTGAGACCACCAGTGACGCCCCAAGTCGCCACTGCGGTCAAGGAGGAGGCTGTGGAGCACAAGTCGAGGAACTACACCGAGGGGAACGCGCCATTGCGGACGATTTTCCTGCCGACTTCGCTGCGGGAGTCATTTTTGCGCATTGCCCAGCCCAACACGGAGAAGAACCTCGAGACGTGTGGCATTCTATGCGGTTCATTGAACCGCAACGCGTTTTTCGTGACCCATTTGGTGATTCCACACCAGGAGGCCACGTCGGATACATGTACCACGACCAACGAGGAGCTGTTGTTTGAGTTCATTGATGAAAAGAACTTGTTTATTCTGGGATGGATCCATACCCACCCGTCGCAGACGTGCTTCCTATCATCGATTGACCTGCACACCCAATCATCATACCAAATTATGCTCCCCGAGGCGGTTGCCATTGTGTGTGCGCCAAAGCACAACCCGTCCTGGGGCATTTTCCGCCTCACCGACCCGCCAGGCATTGATGTGCTCAAAAAGTGCCGTCAGCCATATGGGTTCCACCCGCATCCCGAGCCCAACCTGTACACGGGAGCGTATAAGCCAGGGCATGTCAAGATCAACGCTGAGATTCCGTTCCAGTTGGAGGACCTGCGCAAGATCCAGCCCAGAGAGGACTCGGACTAATGCATTTACGAATAACGAATTGTAGAGAATAATCATGGGGGCTCCAGGGCCCTCTCTTAGAGTAACTCGGGGACCGGTGAACGCACCCCCGACGAATCCATCTTCAAGGGACTCAAAATCGAATAACAGAAGGAAACATACCAATGCATTATTTATCCACCCCAGTTATGGGTGCTTGAGGGCTGGCCCTCGAAGACATCCCAGAGCACTTACCTGGGGGACCAGTCCCCCAGACCCCCTGTAACAGGGGCTCCGCCCCTAGAACCCCATAACAGTGTAACCAATTGCGTAGTAAAGGGGGTCTGGGGGCGGAGCCCCCGCTACGGGAGCTCGAGGGCTGGCCCTCGAAGACACCCCAGAGCAATTACCTGGGGGACCAGTCCCCCAGACCCCCTGTAGCAGGGGCTTCGCCCCTAGAACCCCATAACAGTGTAACCAATTGCGTAGTAAAGGGGGTATGGGGGCGGAGCCCCCACTACGGGAGCTCGAGGGCTGGCCCTCGAAGACCCCCCAGACCGTTGGTGACGGTGTATAAATGTGTCCATTGAGGGATGCAAACGTATATCGTACAAATTAATTCTTCCAGCCAAGGGAGGCGAGCTCTTTCTTGACGGCGGGCTCGGTGGCGATTTTCTGCAGCTGGGTGTCCTCGAGCTTGTCGCCATTTTCCTGGCGCTGTCGGAGCTGCTCAATTGCACGGAGCTTTTTGAGGAGAGACCGGATCTTCTTGTCCTCTGGAGAGGACCCGGTCGGGGCATTACTGGTACCGTTGGTAGCGGCTGGAGCATCCGCAGCAGGAGCAGGAGCAGGAGGAGGCGTGGACTCGGTGTTACTCTTCTTGTTTTCACGCTTCTTCTTGTTCTTCTGCGCCGACTTTGAGAGCGGCTGGCTACCGGGAACCACTCGCTGGGCGCCTCCAGCGCCTGGAACCTTGTAAGCAGCCTGCTGACGCGCCTGCTGCTGCATCTCCCGCTCGTGAAGCGAGGTCTGGGCCACAGACACGCCAGGGATTCGCGCATGAGGCGGTCGGTAAGCGCCACCAGACGCCACAACGGGCTTGATGGACTTTACGGTCAAGGTCGACTTGTGGGCCGCAGGGGCCGGCTCCGGGTTGGACCGCAACGGGTGGAGGGCTACGTCCTGCGGCCTCCAGCCCACACCAAACAACTCCTCATGGTCGACGGCATAAATAAGCCGCCCCGTGTAGTGCCATATCCTAACGCCATTGTCGACTCGCAGTCGCGGTGAGGTGGTCGCGGTAAGAATGAACTGTCCGTCCGGAGACCACTCACACACACTCGTATTGGCGGCCTCAATGGTCGCCACCTTTTGGAACTGCCGCTGGCGGTCATACACATCCATTGTGCCCTGGAGGTTACCAAACCCGGCCAGAATGATGAACCGCCCATGCGGAGAGAACACGAGCGTGTTACGCGACGCCACTGCAAACGAATGAATCTCATTGCCCCGCGCATCGAAAATGGTCGTCTTGGCCGGCATGTACCCATACACAACGCCAAACTCCCGCGAGTTTGGCGACCAGTCAAACGAATGGATCGTACCCTCCTTATCAAGATGGATCCGCGAGTCGTACGACCCAGCAATGCCCAATAAATAGAGATTCGTCTCGCCATAGTAACTCTTACCCGACGTATCCACATCGGTAGACGCCAGCACCAACAAGGCCGTACCCAGCTTGTTCCACTTCATCTGGATCTTGTCCGCCTTGAAAAACGTCTTCTGCGACACGGGGGTCTGGAAACTGGGAATTGCGTATACCCGCACCGCCGCAGGCTTACCCTTGGCCTCGGGCACAAACACGGCAATTGAATAGTTCTGGCCCGGGGAGAGCGTAAACTCCGTCGCACCCTCCACCTTGAGCTTGGCGGACGGAGCCCGGAAATTGTTACCCTCATACACCTGAATAAGCCCCGCCGTGACCAATCGCGCACTGTACCGCTCATCCTTGGTATACTGCACCGACCACGGCGTCTGCTGCTTTTGAAGCACCGATTCGATCAACGTGCCGTCCTCAACGTTCCAAATCTTAAGATTCGGCGCGAAGTTGCCCGCGTCGTCCCGCTTCGGTCGCTGCCACGTCAACAGGAAGCTCGCCCGCGGCGAGAACCCGAGCTCAATCACGTCCACCAGATCGAGCTGGGTCGCAATCGCGCCAGTGTCGGGGTTGATCACCACCACCGCACTAGGGGTCGCGTACGCAAAGTACCGCCCGTCCTCGGAGTACTTGGTCGCCCGGATCTGGACGTCCTTGGGCCTGGGCCGTTAGTATCTCCACGCCCTCGCAATGGGGGGTACTTACTCGGAAAACCCGCTCAGCGGCTCGTACGTGGGGCTGCCATTCGTCAGAGTCGCGGTCTTGGGTAACCGTGCTACACACGTTAGTCGCGCTCGGAGATCTCTCGGGGTACTTACAGAAAAACTGCGTCACTGGTGCCGTCGTCATTCCCGTCTCTCTAGTTGCTTCAGGTGTCGTTGTATCCGCCAAGTGAAAATTTCAGTCCCAACCCCAGGACGTCTCAGCCGCACGGTCACCTGACAAGCCGCACCGCCTGCGGGTACCGGAGCCCCTGCTACAGGGGGTCTGGGGGACTGGTCCCCAGGTAATTGCTTTGGGGCGTCTTCGAGGGGCAGTCCTCGAGCTTCTGTAGCGGGGAAAACCACCAGACCCCCGTTCTGTTGCACAGGGGTTCCTTCGCATAGGGTCTGGTCCTAATTGCGTCTCAGCCGCATGGTCACTTGGCAAGCCGCACTGTAGATGACACGGGCCAAATCTCAATAGCATCTATAATGAAAGTACTTGTCTTATCTAACCGTTTGCGGTCACTGTCCCAGCTTGGAAAGACTGTAATGTAATATTGATATGGATAGAAAGCTGTGATATGCACTTGGTAACGTTATTGCAAACGCAATATAATCTATATCTTGTTTCACCGAATAATAGATTTGAGCAATCTAAATGAAAGCTCACCTTACAAGGTCTGCAATTGGATTGATTGGGAGTGACAAGGATGGGCTGATTGTGAGTACGCAAAGGAATCCCGCATGATGAAATGCTTGAAACTTCCGTGCCTATTGAACAGGCTATTTAGAGTTTTAATAGGAGTGTATACCATGTACAGAGATTGCAAGGCGACAAGGTTTTGTCAATTGGCAACATTTGCTGGCCCAAGTAAATTTAGCTCAGATACATTATTGGTACTGCTACAAAAGCAGAATGACTTCTAGGTTCTCACTTTATCATATACGATGCCTCCATTGAAGAACAAGCCACCAATCCCCTATACTTATGGCAAGCAGTTCACTATCCATGAACACATTACACCCCCTCCAACAGAACCGATATCTAATGGTTGTCTCACAAAGAGAGGTATGATTGATGTGGTAAATGCAACACTACCGATTGAAAGGTGCCTCCAAAATCCTCCTTTACCAGGAGAGGCCGGTCAGTTTAGTCTTGATGTCGAGGTCATCTGCCCACTCCAATTGGGCTATGAGAGAAATTCCCAGGTACTTATTGTGGAAGCCCTAGGATCATTAGGACGTATCATTCCCGGCATGAGGATAGTAGCCAAAATATATGATCCACTTTATTCCTCCGATGATGGGGGCCTTTTTGATGTCTTTTACTTGGTGAACGAGCGTTACACCCATGAAGTAAAGGCGTACCAAATTCTCTCCGACTTGCAGGGCGGTCTTATCCCCGAGTTCTATGGAGCATTCTCGTTGACCATCCCTGTCGACGAGTCCCGAAATCGCAAAGTCCGACTTATTTTGATAGAGTATATTCCAGGGAGAGCCATGGAGGAAGTGATACCAAGCGATTATTCCCAGAAGAAACGCCAAGAAATGATGAAATGCGTGGTTGATTTCGAGACTTTGATGTTCCAAAAGGATATTATCAACCTTGATTTCGTTCCTCGAAACATCATCCTTACCAATTGCCGAAAGAAGCCAATTTTGGTCTTCATTGATTTTGCAGAGACGTATTTCGACCGCAAGTTAACGAGAAGAGCGGTAGGACGTTTTCTAGGCCAATACGTGTCTCCGCTGTTGAGATGGGCCAATAGAGGGACGCCTCACGAGTTCTACGAATGGATTGATTGGGAGTGGCAGCGATGGGTTGATTGTGAATATGCAGAGGATGCCAAATCAATCCCGCTGGAGATGAAGAAGAGGTACCTATTCGACGTTTCCGTGCCTATTGAACAGGTTGTTAAGGATTTTGATGAGAGGCTAGGGCTACAAACAGATAATCTGGCAAATAAATAATTGGACCTCTGGAGTATTCGAGGGCCCGCACTCGAGCTCCAATGGCGGGGACTTCGCCCCCAGGCCCTTCTCTTGAGCTTACTATATTGTGTCGTTTCTCGGCGTATTCTATCAATGTATACTTGGTACAGGCTAGCAGATTTTACCAATTGACTACAACAACGCCTGCAAGCTGACAAAGTACCGATTTGAATGCCAATTGGCCCTTCATATCGACAAGGCGCTTGTAAGACCCTCACTACTCTATACCCATTATCAACGCTACAAGACTTGTCGCCAAACTACCGTACATCAACCTACACCAATGGTACCCGCGAATTGAGTATTAATATAATTTTGATTAGCCCTCTAGATAACTTGTTGAATTTCCTCTTCACGCTGTATAATCCTACCCGTATGAAACACAATACAAGGATAGAAATTATTCCCTACATTAATTTCCAAAGTTCATCCGTCCACCCATGCGCATCAGTTGGACTAAAAGATTAAAGCAGCTGCCTTCTCTATCGAATTCGTACCTTTGCTACAAGGAATACTACGCCTGTCTACATCAAAATTATTCATTCGTTGTTATGAATTAGACCCTTGAAAGCACACTGTGCATTCCTTAAAGAGACAGCTGAATCGTCATTAACCGAGCTGAGGATAGCCATTCCCATTGTAAACATTGTTATGGCAAAATTGTTATATTTGTACCAGTACTTAGGACAAACCTCCTTGGCAATGGACTCAATCAAGCTTACATTCAGTTAAACATGCTTGCCAAACCATTGGAGCATACGTTCAGGGTTCTCACCGAGATAGTTGTACCCATCAAAGCGACGTTCAGTGCCTTCAATCCAAAAGAGTTCCTTTTCGGAACTCCCCAACTTGTCATAGATTGTCTGCACGTCCTCCGGTACAGTCATGGCGTCCCGGTGGACCTGGACGACCAGTGTTGGTACCTTGACATCCTTGCAGTAAGGGAGCGGGGTCAATTCATCAAGATGGAACCCAGTCTTGTGGAAGATTGAACGGTCGAATGCATCGGCCGCCTCTTTCGGGTCGAATCCCTGGTTCTTACCCAACACCTCGACCAATGGTCGGCTAGACACTGGCTGCACTGCGACCATGGCCGCGACATCGGCAAATTCCTCTGGGTGACGGGACATTGCAATGATGGTGGAGTTTGCTCCGAGGCAACGACTGAGTAGGCCAATGGACATGGAAGATGTGTCAGGGCGAGACCGAGCATACCGCAAGGATCCCACTACATCGCGGTATTCCAGCTGGCCAATACCCACTACGCCGCCCGACCCGGCGCTGCTTCGCCCGTGGTTTCGAATGTCGTAGCAAAGAACATTGTACCCGGCATCATGAAGTGCCTTGTAGTCCTTGATAAAGTTGACTTCAAACCCACCAAACTGGCCAAACCCTTCAACATGTCCCGGGTAGCCGTACCGGTTGCAGGGCAACGGGTGGTTGGCAATGATGAGCTTGTTCGATCCTGGCGAGGGAATGAACCATCCCTCAAGGATAACGCCGTCAAGAGAAGGGAACCATACGTCTTGGTATTCCATGCCCATATCGCTGGGCTTTTTAAGGATTGGAGTACGGAAACTAGTCGCAAAGAGCTTTGCGAAATCCTCAACTGCGGCTTCAACTGGAGTAAGGCTCATTGTAAATTGATGATGAGAGTTAATTGAATATTGGCATTGACCTTTGAACGGCTTTTATACATTGCGCTGATACATGTTTCGCCTTGGACCCTAAGGGCGTGCGGCTCATTAGGTCCGATGAGGCGGAGATACACGGAGACCGGATGAGCCGTACCTCTGCCGCAGGCCCCCTCCGCCCCGCGGAGGTAAGGTTGAGCCCCACTGCACGCCAAGGTTAAATCTATAGGTTATTTCGATGGCGATCACTTGCCGATTATGTCCGTAGGATATTTCAATATTGCCGATCATCTCATTGGTTAATAATTTATTATATTCGTAGATTAATATGGACTAACTCCGCGCAGCGGAGCTACAAGTGTTGTCCGCAGATTACGGTTTTAACCAAGCCGCTCGACAATGTAGAAGAGCAGATATGCAGTGGACTTTGCGGCGAGTACCTGGCGCGGCGAGACCGAGGTGACCATCGTGTCGTCAAAGTAGTACCAGCGGCTCTGGCGGTCCTTCATGTAGCAGGTGTAATGCCCAGTGTGCATTGATCCCTGGTGGCACACAACACCAAACAGTTCATAGGTCAACCCGCTACGGCCATCCGAAGTATACTTGCCAAGATCGATATAGAGCGGGTACTCGACGGAGGACTCAATTTTTGTGCTCGATGTGGCCGAGGTATGCTCGAACCGTTTGAGCTGAATAGATAGAACAATTGGTAAATGCTTCACCCGTAGTTGCTTGTCCACTGGACGCCTCGTATTGCACTTTGAACAGTAGTACAGACTGTCTAGACGCTCGGTCGCAGTAAACCGCTCCAAACAGTCCGCCAGCGTCGCGGCACTGCGCTTTTTGATCTCCAACGACAGATCCATCATCGGATCCACCGTACTCGTAACATTACCGCACTCAAGACACTGGATCCGCGACTCGAGCTCGCCGCAAAAAGTCCGGTGGCTAACGCACCCACAACTCAGGTCCGGGGTACTCCCCCGCTTGTCCAACCGGTCCACCTTGGTCAGAATCCCCGCATTGTGCGCCTTGTGGAACTCGTCCAGAATGAACTGGAAGAACTCGTGTGCGTCCTGCTCCGAGGCCCCCGCCAGCTGCCGATTCGCCTTCCACGACGCAACCAGCATCTTGGTGGGGCCAAACCCTTGTACCGAGCTCGACTTGAAGAACTCCTCAAAGATCTCGTCTACGCAGCACGCCAGACACACCTGCGCCTTGCACTGGTGGCGGTCATGGCCTCCGGCCAAAAAGAAGTTCCTCACGACCGGGTTATGCACAAACGACTGGAGCACGACCGAGATGAAGCACGTAGCGCCCATGTTACAGAACCCCCGGAGCCCGGTCGTCGCCTGGTACGGCGGCACGAGGCCAATGTTCTTGATCTTCGGGGTCGGGTTGTGGGTCTTGGTCGTCGTCATGTTGCGAACCGCCTCAAAGGTCTCGTCGAGCACGTAGTCGCCGCACTGGTAGCACCAGACGAGCCCCTCGCCGTTGACGTCGACCCCGAGGTTGTGGCCTGTCTCGTTGGCCCGTGAGTGCTCTGCCCCGTGCGCTGTGCACCCGACAAAGGCGCACTCGAGGCATACCCGTACCGGCGACACCTCGTGGCACTCGGCGCACACGAACACCCGCGAGCTGATGCTCTGTGCAAGCCGCACTGCTAGCTTGTACGCCTGAAGGATCTCCTTCGTCCGAGCCTGGCGCGTATGAATGCACCCGGACGCCATCGTGTGGTGTCGTTTGGGAACTCCCCGGGGCTGTTTTTTATATTCTCCACCACCACGGCTGCTGGTACATGTCTCTGCCGGGTTCCATCGAACCCGGTGGTGTGACTGCCGGTGGCGAACCGGATCATCCTCCGGCGTGGGAAATGAGCCGCACGCGCCGCACAAAGCCGCACGAGCCGCACGCGCCGCACATAAAAATTGACCCAGCCAAAAAAGAAAAAGAAAAAGAAGTTATACTACATGAAGGTATTCACTCACCGTGGTTACAGAGTTAATTAGGTCATTAGAATACAGAGTTCGTTAGTGACAGGCTTATGCCTCGTTCTGGAAGCACCGGGTCTGGGGCATGAAATCCGAGCCGAGCTTGGACTTGTCGGTGGGGACCGCCTGGAGGGTCTGTTCCGAGTCGAACAGCTCAGCAGTTGGGGTCATCATCTCCTCATTGCTGCTATCGTCGTCGGTGTCGGAAAAGTGTCGGTGCTCAATGATCTGCTCGACTACCGCACCAGTGGAGTGATCAGGGCTGGAGGCCCGCTTCTGCTTGCTGGCAATGCCGCTCTGGAGACTCTCCACATAGACCTTGTACCGCACCACCTGCTGGAGCAGATGCTGGCTCTTGCGTTCCCAATTGTTGTGTGCCTTGGCCCAGTTAGGGGTGCCTGGCGTAAATGCGTAGCGCAGCTTGGGACGCAGCTGGTTGTGTTCCTCGAGCTTCTCCTCGGCGTTGGTCACGTAGGAGCGCAGGTTCTCCAGCTGCTTTTCTTCGTTAAGATCGGACACGATCATCGAGTGACCAGTAGGCCGCCATTCCCTAATGACGAGCTTGTCACCGGGACGCTCCAGCCGCTCGTACCGCGACTCGTACTTGGAATGGAAGGTAAGTGATGGGGACCGACTCAGCTTTGGCGAGCGGCCGTCCCCGGGCGCCAACGAGCCAGCGGCTGGACCGCCGGTGATGCTGTGGGTGGTTTGGTGCGTGAAAGACTTCTTCTGGCCCAGGTTGCGCGAGCTCGAGGCCTTTGGAATCGTTCTAATGACGCTCGTAGTCGAGCCCGGCGCGACAGTGGCGGTCGCGGCAACCCCCCATCCGTACTCGACACTGCTCACGGGCTCTTCAAACGGCTCCTTGGAGAGCCGCCCGGCCCAGTAGTTGCACGTGTGGACGAATTCGCGGGCGATTTCCGGGGTTCCCGCCTGGAATACCAACAGGCCCCGCTGCGGCAAGGTCAGTGACCACACTGCGTTGTAGCCCTTGCTCTTTTTAGTGGGTGGTAGCTCCTGAGCCAACGTGTGGCACAGGTGGAACCCGTCTACAAGGTTGGCATTCTCCATCCAATTGCCGCCACCAACAACACCGCCCAGCGGCACCGATGAGGACGACGAGGAGGACTTGGTGTCAAACCGGAAGATCTTGATCTGGCCTCGCTGGACGACTGTGAACACCTGGATCCAGTCCTTCTTCTTGGCTTTTTTGCCCGTGTTGGGGTCGATGAATGGACGGTACTTGAGCAGACCCTCCTTGACCCAGGGAGCGCCGTGGAGCTCGAGTTCCACCTCCTTGGCCAGCTCCGCTTCGATTCGGGCAAAGTCCGCAAACGTATCCTCGTCGAATGCTGCATCGTCGTCCGCATCAATGGAGGAGAGGGAGGACTCCTCGCGGATCATTGAGTTCCACAGAATGCCTGCGAAACCCACGGCGTGGCGCCCGAGGGAGGAAAAGTTGGATTCAAAGGAGAAGTTGGAGTTCATCGAGTTGCGTCGGAACGAGTCATTGGACCGGTCAATGACCGAAATGCGCGATTGGTTCTCGTAGCCATTGTTGTTCTTCTTGAACCGCATCCGCCCGAATAGCGATGACGAGACCGCAGAGGACCGCACTGATGGGGACTGGGACTGGATAGGCGCCAGATTGGTCGAGTAAATGTTTGCGGGGATGCATGATGGCGGCGTCTCGACCAAATGTAGTTTCAGCGCCTCTTTGGCCACCGATGAATAGAACACTTTGAGAACAGACTCGATCTGCATCTCCCACTCGCGCGACAGCACTGGTAGTGGGCACGAGTTAACAAAGGTCATGGTGTCGCCAGAAAGGTTGAGTGAAGACCGCTTGGCGGACGGGGTCGCTTCAAACTCGTCGGGGCGGTGGCCAAAGGCCGAGGTCGTTCGGGGCATTTCTGGCGCCACCTCCTTGGTGGTGTGGTTACGAATCGTCTCCATTGTGTTCCACACGAACTTGGTTTTGCTCATCTTCTTAGTCACCGAGTGGTCGGCGGCGTAAATGTCAGTGTTGAGCAAGATGAGCGCATAGCTGATAGTGTACACCACGGTACTGTCGTAAAACCCGTGGCACGGGTTCTTCTCGGTCCACGCGTTGGAGAAGGCCTCAATGACCCGGTTAAGCTGCTGGGACTCGCCCTTCATGTACAGCCGGTCGCACAGCATCCGCAACGCGGCCAAGATGCTATTTCCATTAAATTCAAACAGGTTCATGTACGCCCGGCGCACATCGCCCTGCTCCACGCCATCGTCACCCATCCACGCCGCGTACTCGTCCTGGGCGAGCGCCGCAGTGCCCTCGTAGAGCCGGAGCGCCATAATCTCCGGCTGGTGAGGGCTCTCCCCAAGGCTCGTGGTCGACGCAACCCGTGTGCTACTACCGTATGGGTTGTACGAAAGCCGCCGAGCACTACCACTATTAGAGTGGTGGAGATACGGCGAGTTGGTCGGGGGCATCAGCGGAGAAGTAGACAGGTACGGCGACGGCGACACGCTCATCAGCATGGTACTGTGAGTCGTCGTATTTGTAGTCGTCCTCGTAATTAGCTCTGGGACGGGGGACATTTCAGATACGGGCCGGATCGCGTCCGTACCGTTGGCAATTGCGACCGCCTCCAGCGTCGACGTATCATCGCGATCCTCCCTCTCCACATCATGGAACTCCTCTTCCTCCTCTTCCTCGTCATCAACCTGGCCCGGAGTATCCACCTCGCTGAGCTTTGAGGGCTTGATCCCGAGGCCAATGGGGTGGTTGTTCAGCCCGCCCTGGATTTTGGGCATCAATGGCGAGGCCGGCTCAAGCTCGAGCCGCTGCACCGGTTTCCGGGGCACGGAGACCCGCAGGTTTGGCGGTACATGCTTTACAGTGGTCGTCGTGGTCGCCGTGGTCGTTTTGGTGATAGGGCTGCCGAAAACAGGCGGCGTCATGTCGCTCTCATCGTGCTCAGATTCAGTCAGAGCAACGTCGAGCCGCGGCGCACTGCTCGGAATCTCTTTTTCCTGTGGTTTCTACGCAATACCGTTAGTAACTGGCCGAATCAAGGGACCCCTATTTTTCATTGGGTGTTGGAAAACTCACCTCCTTCCCCTGAGACGAGGAGCCTCCGCCGCCAAAAAGCCGCCTAAAGAACCCCTTGCTCATGTCGAGATCGTTGCTGAGTCGCCTGGTGTACCTCCCGCGTAAGTTTCCAAAGGATTGAGCCGCTCTCACGACCTTGGGGCTGCTTATGCGATCGGTCAGAGGGATGGGGGCAGGTTTTTCAGGAGGTGTAGGTGGACTTTGAGCGCCCGCCCGGCCATCACCCCAGGAGCTGCACTCCTGCACGAACCCTGGCCGTGACGCATCGTCCTCTGCATCGTCCGCGTAGGCCGCGATAATAGACAAGAGGGACGAGGAGGATATGGACTCGGGGCTTGCGGAACCCGACATGCTCGCCGGATATCCTCAGTGCCGTTGATACGTAGTGTAGTAGTTGACCCCCGTAATGTAGGCAAAGCGCGATCTTTTTACCCGTAGAGCCCCAGTAGCTGTCAACTGTCAGTAGTGCCTGGTAAATGTCAATGTCAGTGCCAACATGCGGGTCTTTTATACCGCGACGCGTCGCCAAGGGCTAGACTCTGCCTGGGATCCGCGGTTAAGGTTCGTTACTGCTCCTTCCTCCAGCCAATGCCTGTCTGGGTACCTGTCTCATCCAATTCCCTTTAATGGTACACTCTGTTCATATCCCGTACGTTTGTATCTCAGGGCTTTGGTACCCCGTCGATCTTCCAAGGCCGGGGGACGATTTGAGCCGCGTGCGGCGGGGCCCTTGGGGTCTCAACCTCCATTCCAGCGGAGCCAGGGGTAATAGAGTTGAACTGGTAATTCGTACCAAGTGTCATGCACGATGCCACAGATAGCCAAAGTCATCTCACTATAGGCTTCAACAGAGTCAAGTACTAAATGTTGCTTCATGGAATGAGGGCGTAGTACAAGCATTACTGCAGGATCTCCAAGCCCTCCGCACAGCGGAGCCCCAGGGGGTCTGGGGGACTGGTCCCCCAGGTCGTTACACAGAGTGTCTTCGAGGGCCAGCCCTCGAGCTCCCGTAGCTGGGGGGAACCCCCCCCAGGCCCCCCAGACCCCGTAAAGCTGATGAATATTAAGAATCTGCGATCTAAGCATTACCCATACTGCGGGATCTCCAAGCTCTCCGCGTAGCGGAGCCTCAGGGGGTCTGGGGGACTGGTCCCCCAGGTCGTTGCACCACCGAGTGTCTTCGAGGGCCAGCCCTCGAGCTCCCGTAGCTGGGGGGAAACCCCCCAGGCCCCCCAGACCCCGTAATGAATATTAAGAATCTATGATCTACAGGTTATAACCAACAGCGGACCAGAATATAGGCTCTAATGAACTCTACAAGATACATAACGGCTAGTCTCCTTGGTTTCGTCAACGGCGAATCAGAATGCGGCAAATTGCGCGGTGGGTCATTAACGCGCGACGCGTCGCGCGCCAATTTACGCGTCACGCGCCACGCGCCCCTCAACTGATTTTTCACCGAATTTCGCCACTTTTTCCTCCAATCCACCACGATGAACCAAGGAGAGTACGAAGAGCACAGTGTCCACGACGACTCGCTTATCCCCCAGAAGGAGAACGGCTCCATGGAGCCTATGGAGACCTCTGGGGCCCCCGAGCCGGCGGACCCGATGGACCAGGCGGCGGAAGAAGGGCGCCAGATCCTCGTAGACTCCCTCCAGGTAAGTTTATATAGATCGTAGGCTGTACAGGTCGCTAACGCGACGGCGTAGGGCATCAGCGGCATCTCTGCCTCCGATGTGCGAAAGCTCAAGGCGGCCGGGTTTAGCACGGTGCGCCGGGTCGCGCTTACTCCAAAGCGGAACCTTGTAGAGATCAAAGGCATCTCCGACGCCAAAGCGGACACGATTCTGCGGGTGGCGACGGAGAACGTGCCGATGGGCTTCAAGACCGCGGCGCTGGCCCACGAGGAGCGGGCCGAGATGCTTTCCATCACCACTGGGTCGACCCGACTCGACACGCTGCTGGGCGGCGGGATGGAGACTGGAAGTATCACCGAGCTGTACGGTGAGTTCCGAACCGGCAAGTCACAGCTGTGTCACACTTTGGCGGTGACTTGCCAGCTGCCCGTGGACAGCGGCGGCGCCGAAGGGCGGGCCCTCTACATTGACACGGAGGGCACGTTCCGGCCGCAGCGAATCGTAGACATTGCGAACCGGTTCGGAATGAACCCGGAGGACGCGCTTAATAACATTGCGTACGCGCGAGCATACCACTCTGACCATCAATTGAAGCTGCTCGACGATGCGGAGCGCATGATGGCGGAGACGCGGTTCGCAGTGCTTATCGTAGACTCGGTCATCAACCACTATCGAACTGAGTACTCGGGCCGAGGCGAGCTGGCGTCCCGGCAAATGCACCTGGCAAAGTTCTTGCGCCATTTGCAAGGGCTGGCCGATGTCTACGGCGTGGCAGTGGTCATCACGAACCAGGTCACCGCGTCGGTTGATGGCGGCGCGTCTGCCTACGCCGATACCCGAAAGGCGGTGGGCGGGCACATTCTGGCACATGCTTCGACAACGCGGTTGTACATGAAGAAGAACCGAGGAGAGCTGCGGACCTGCAAGATCATTGACTCCCCGTCCCTGCCGGAGGCTGAGACCACCTTTGGCATTTACGCCGAGGGTATCATGGATCCGCGGGACGAGGAGAAAAATAACGACGACGACGACGAGTAATTACACCACCACTAACTTATACCCCACTATTAACCGAATACCACTGGAGATTGACTCCGAACCCATTGTACTCATAGCTAAGAATCGTCAATGATTAACCGCGTAGTGCGCGCTAGACTACCTGGTAGTTTCCACCAGTAATTTGCCATGCAGGTAGATCAAACGTTGGCTGCGGCAACAGCCGCATAAGCCGCAGTGACCTATGGCCTCGAGGGCTGAACCTCAATGACACTGGGGGGCCAGCCCCCCAGACCCCCTGTAGCAGGGGCTCCGCCCCTAGAACCCCCAGTATGGGTGTGGAAATCATTTCTATAGAGAAACAATCTCTGGTGACTCGCCGCTCTGTGAGGAGTTTTATTATCGAATTGATGTGACACAATGCTCGAGTTCCTGAAGAGCCATATATTATGGTCGCTAGAAATTCATTAGCGAATCAGGCTACGGTTCAATTAACAACGAATCATGACTACGGTTCATGTAATAAAGTTACAAGTTCAACAGATGCAATGCAGGGATATGTACAAAATGCTTAGTTCTTTGGTGGGGGAAGAGCCAGTGGCTGGTTTGGTGCCGGAAGAGCCTTGTTGAACTCTCGGACAACAATGTCGCAAGAAACCTCTCGGCACAAATCTCGCTGGTCTCGCTTGGGCAGCTGAGCCAAGAACTCAAGACCCGAGGACCGCTCGACATGCTCAATTGGCACATAGAACGACTTGAGCGGCGTCTTGTTGTCAATGACATCGTTGGGCATGACAAACGCACCAACGGCAACCCCACCCTTACCAGACAGAGCGTCCTCACCCAAAATTACCTTGAAGAAGTGAGTCGGAACGGCAATGTTAGGCGGATTGCCAATCACCTCGTAGGAAACTCGCCACTTACCATCCGCGTCACGCTTAGGCAGGTAGAGAGGACCGGTAACAACTCGCACGTTCTTGTACTGCTTGGTGAGTCCTCGCACAAAGTACTCAAAGTGCGCCCAGTAGTCTCGGTTGAACCCATTGCCCACCTGGGGGCACATGTTGGTGAGATAAAAGGTCTCGTCCATGGCTTCCTGGGAGTACTTGGCGTCGGCGGCGGGGGCCTGGTGGCCTCGATCGTAGCCGGATCGGAAGTAGTCCTTGAGCTTGGCCCGGTACAACTCTGGCACCTGCTCATCCTCCTTGAAGACACTGTTACCCCGGTCTCCGCCCCGGCTGTTGAGAGACTCGGGGGTGATGTGCTCCACAACCCACGCCGGGTTCCGCATTCGCCGATCGTAGCAGCTGACGAACTCGCCTCGCACCGCAACGTCGTGGACAGGACCCAGGAAGCCATACTTGGAGAACCACGCGGACGGGTTCACGGGGGAGTTGGCAACGACCGCCGCCGAGGCCAGGCCGTCGGCAATTGGCACCCCGCCCCCGCCGTATCCAGGGGCCGGGGCGTCCACAACCTGGACTGGAGATGGGGCTGGTTTCGAAGAGCCCCAGAAGTAGAGTGGATCATACAGGAACGACATGACTTGCGGGTCTTTTGGAGTTGGTTTGGGGGTTGAAATTTTTCACCATCATGCAATACCGCACGGCTGTGCAATGGACTGCTAGAACTGGTCAAGTGAGGGCAGTACGACAATGTCTTTGGCAGTTGAGTAATACTTGGGGATTTGCCATTGCATAATCGCGTCTGAAAGTTACTCATAGTGCATGGTCATGTAATGTGGATTATACGTTTCAGGAGTTGGGCGGCGCTGCCTGGCAACTGATACACCGACAATGATTGACATTGAGGGATATGGGGACGATAAGAATTGAGAGACAAACCGACAGTTAATCCGCTGTAATATTATTCATGTACCACAATGACATGAGACGCCAGAATGATCCTCTAGATCCTCACCATCTCTGTCCCTACATAACCTCCAATGTCAATAATCCATCCCATCCAATCCATCTAACCTGTTCATCTCCAAGCTCAGCATACACATTCAAAATGAACATTCAACAATGAACATTGAACAATGACAACGTTGGCATTGTGGGGAGTCTCAGATCTGAGGTGAATATTCAAGATTTGCACAGCCGTATGCGTCCTGCGGACCAAAACCTCCGTGCTGCCCCTGGCCAAACACGCGAAACCTTGGATCCCAGCGGCCCTGTTTGATCACCTAGAGCCTCATACGGCAGAGCGCACTATAAGAGATGGAGTCTGAGTATCGGCGGAGGCTGGACTTGCTGTTCGGCGCGACAAACCCGAACAACTCGTACCGCTGGAAGGAAGCGGACGAAAGCGTTGTAGACATTCTCGAAACGACCAGCGACGTTACGCTCTCAAACACCTCTTCTGCAGAGACCAAGTTCGATCTCATGATTCCTGTAGACTCTCAGGCGCGTAAACTCGACCAGAGTCGCCTCGAGCCATATAATGGGACTGGCGACCAGTCCGAGGAGTCCTCAGCGACCCTGGCCGGATCCCAAGGGAAGGGCCAGGACCCCAATGACTCCCTCCAGGAGCTCCGCGCGTCTGGTGCAGTACACCAGCTGGCTGAACAGTACAGCTCGACCGCGTTAATTGTTCCAGTCCAGTCGAACCAGTTAAATGACGCGCAATTGGCGCATCACCGGGAACAAAAGTCTTCTTCCAAGGACCAACCAGGAGACGTGTTCAACGACTCGCCTATGAGAGGACAACTCGATACTGTCAAGGACATGGTGAAGAGCAAGAACGACCAAATCCGAAATCTAACCACCAAACTTGCTGAAAAAGATCGACAATTCGAAGAGCTTACGCAAAAAGTAGAAGCCCTGACTGCCATTATTAAGGAGGAGAAAACCGCCGAGGCCAGGGCTGAACCCCCGCAGCAGCTGAAGACAGTCAAGGAGCAGACATCTATGCCCAATATCAACATCAAGGGCATTCTTAAGAAGCCTTCTACCGATGCCATGGGTTACCGGGCGGTGAGTGAAGGCGCCCCTCCGAGCGTCAAGAGTGTGCAGCTCAAATCCCCAGAAAAGAGTCTATCGTACAACAGCAGTTATGTGTCTTCAACGCCCTACGACAGTCCGTCGATGGCCAGTACTGACCTTTCGCGGTTCCAGGAAGAACCCAATCCGGCGCGGTCGACCTCGACCTCAACGTACCAGGCGTCTCAGGGGCTCTCAGTGGAAAGCTACGATGATGATTTTGAGCTCAAGAGTTTTGACGATGCTCAATTGAGCACCACTAACTCGGCGCCAAAGTCTGAAGCGAACAAGAAGAACAACAGTACTAGCTGTTCCAATTGCAGCGATGTGGCGGCGCAGTTAGAGCGATCACAGCAGAACATGGAAGAGCTCGCGACCATGGTCAAGGATTTGCTTTCCCGGGAAAATCCAACCCATACAGACTCTGTGTACCTCGACAAGACCCGTAACCCCGACGCAGAGAAAAAGCACGGTTCATACCCTGTCTCCCCCGAGTCTCATCTCGACGACACTACCCGCGACTATACCTCTGAGCCGTCCTACTCTCCGAGTAGCCTCAAAGACGTTCCAGGGGTAAATCCATTAGAGCACTTGGGGATCTACCTCGACGCTGCTGGATACAGCGCTTCTCAGAAAGACTCTCCAGCTGTTAAGCCCCCGAGTAATTCTTCCGGAATTTGTCCCCCGAGTAAGTCTGCAGATCCTGTTAGTACTGAAGACCCTCATACCCCACCCCAAGCCGAAGAAGCGGACGTTAAGGATGACAATGCATGGACAGAGGATCCCAGCACTCCTGTTGATACCACACCAACACGAAACAACGAGCACAGAAAAACTAACTATGAGGCATTCTATCGCACTTTCAAGTCCTACTACGGCAGCATGCGGCCGCCTCGACATGGCAGACCCCGCTCTTCTCCTGTCCAGGGTCCTCGAGTAGTCGAGCTAGACACTACTAGTCCACCTCGCCAGCCTCGGACCCAACAGGAGTCTACCCCTCCACCTCCAGAAAGCACTCCTCGAATCCCCAGACAATCTTCTCCTCCCCGTCAACCGCGACAACAGAACTCCAAGCCGTCAATCACACGGGTCATTCTCCCTGAGCCAACACCTGAGCTCATTGAGAACCTAGAAAACCTCCGGCGACTTACTAGGCGTATCAGTGAGAGCCATATTGAACGGAACAGTCACCAGACTCAAACTGATCCCATCGAAGAACCAGTACAGGAACAACAAGGACAATCAGG